>ML436971.1:0-14992 GCA_005239525.1 Nicotiana knightiana
AAATAGGAATAGTTAATCAAGGGCCCTTTCAATCAACTATAATAAGAACGTAGTTGAACAAACAGAGATTAATCAATCAAAATATATTAATATCACAATGAATTCATCCCCAACGGGTTCTACCCAAAACCCTAGACTAAAGAATTTAGCTACTCATGTTATTGAGAATCAAAACTAAAATAAATTGCATAATGGAAATACAAAGTAATGAATACTAGATGTAGAAATCAATGTTTGNTAAGTTGTGTTGTTTGATGTCTATTTATATGTTTTGGGCGAACCCTAACCATGTGGGAGACTTCTATTTCAACCGGGAAACACTTAACTCGTCAAAACTCGGATTTGGCCGAAACTGAGGACCCCGGGCGTTTGGAATCTAACGCACCCCTAAGGCCAGGGCAGGCCTGGTGTTTGGGCCCTAACGCCCCCTAATGCCAGGGGCTTCCTGGACTTATGGGGTAAACGCCTCCCTAACGCCAGGTAGGGTCAGGCTTTAGGGGGCAAACGCCCGGCTATCGCCCGGGTGTCTCCTTTTGCGTATTTTCGACGTATTTGCNACTGTTACAAGAAACAAGGCCAAAATGGTTGTCCAAGGATATAGTCAAGAAGAGGGAATTGACTATGATGAGACCTTTACTCCTGTGGAAAGACTGGAGACAATCAGACTTCTTATAGCATTTGCTGCACACATGGAATTCACTCTCCATCAGATGGATGTAAAGAGTGCTTTCCTCAATGGCTATCTAAAGGAAGAAGTATTTTTCAAACAGCCTCCAGGTTTTGAAAGCAAGGAGACACCTGACCATGTATACAAACTTGACAAGGCCTTGTATGGACTCAAACAAGAACCAAGAGCATGGTATGAGCGGCTATCAAAATTCCTGCTAGAACATGGATACAAACGAGGTAAAATTGACAGTACCTTGTTCTTAAAGAAAAAAGGTAAGGATCTCCTGGTTGTGCAAATATATGTGGATGATATCATATTTGGGGGAACTTGTGACAAATTGAGTAAGGAATTTGCTAAAATTATGGGGAGTGAGTTTGAGATGAGTATGATGGGTGAGCTAAACTTCTTTTTAGGCTTGCAAATCAAGCAAAAATCAAATGGAACAATGATCCATCAACAAAAATATGTGAAAGAATTGCTCAAAAGATTTAAAATGAAGACTCAAAAGAAATCGACACCCCCATAGCCACAACTACAAAATTATATGTGGATGAACCTGGTTCATCTATTGATCAAAATCTATACAGAGGGATGATTGGGTCTTTATTATATCTCACTGCCAGCAAACCTGATATTGTGTTCAGTGTAGGGCTGCGTGCGAGATTTCAGGCAAATCCAAAGGAGTCCCATCTAACTGCAGTGAAGAGAATTCTGAGATATCTGAAGGGCACTACTGATTTATGTCTTTGGTATCCTAAAGGTAGTAATTTCGACCTTGTAGGATATGCTGATGCAGATTATGCAGGTTTTCTGGTTGACGGGAAAAGTACTTCAGGTATGGCTCACTTTTTGGGCTCTTTCCTTGAGGAAACAAAACTCAGTAGCCCTGTCTACTGCTGAGGCTGAATATGTAGCTGCAGCCTTATGTTGTGCTCAGTTGCTATAGATCAAGAAACAACTCATGGATTTTGGTATAAAGGTTGGATGCATTCCTATTTTCTGTGACAACACTAGTGCAATTAGCATGACGAAGAACCCGGTTCATCATAAGAGAACCAAGCACATAGATGTCAGACACCATTTCCTAAGAGATAACTATGAAAAAGGAATAATCTCAATCGAATTCTGTGCTACTGACAAACAAATTGCAGATATATTCACTAAGGCACTAAGTAGGGAGCATTTTGAGAGAAACAGGCTAGAATTAGGGATGATTAAGATCACCTAATCGAAAAACAAAAAATGATTTTATTGGCTAGAAACACTAAAATAGGTAGCTAACCAGACTAATCATTGCTCAGTATCATGACTTTACTGCCATACTCTTTTGCCATGTATTAATATGATTCCCTGGCTACTAATGATATTTTTCTATCTTTGTAAATTGAGGTAAATTAAAGACTGTAACACGATGAACCTGGTTCATCGCTGCTGATTCATCTGACTGACAAGGTACGTGCTCATCACCATACACTTATTGAAATAACTATAGTCACATATGAGCAACACTCTATCTATATTTGGTTCATTTCAAATTCTCAGTACTTATCCCAAAATGAACTCGTTTCAAAGGGTCCCATCGAACCTTAATTAGCCTAGATTTAGGGAGTTATAACCGTCTAATCACTGACACTCCTGCAGCGATTAGACTCCCACTTGATCAAGAATTATGCCCGTTGTACAATTAATGACCACATCGTTAAAAGACCATCATTACCTCCCCTCTTCAAAAGCATAACCGTCGAACCAAGTTCATCATTCCTCTCATACCAAAGTGATCAACATTCTTCTCTCCCCAAATCTTCATAACAATGTCTTCTTTACCACCCCCTGCTTCATCTTCATCAACCACCCCTGATTACGGGGTCGGTCTTGACGACACTGGTTCAAATTCTCCATCAATACACAACTCCCATTCTCCAACCAGGCCTTCGACCCCCCAAAATCCTCCGGTTCCTGAACCTATCCCTGAACCCACTCCTTTACCCAAATCAGTCCCAACCGTTACACCTAGCCCCACTCCAGCCCCCAGAAAATGTAGAGTAAAGATGTTGGCCAGGAAAATAATTGCCTCTGGTTCTCATGCTAGAAAATTAAATAAGATACTTCAAGCCAGCAAGGTCCAAGACTCTAAATCTTCCAGTGAGTCCTTCAAATCTACAAATGAGGATGAAGCACTGGGTTCATCTGACACTGAAAAGGGAAATCTTGAAGTTGGGTCTGCAACTGAAATGGATGAAAACAAGGGTTATCTTGATTGGGTCGATAGTGGATGTAGAGGTACCGGATATGCGAAGAAAAATTTGGAAAAATATAAACATTGAGAGAGAAGGAGAAGGGAGTTCAGAAAGGGGATCTGGGAAGGAAGGTGCCACTCTAGCTATTGGTCGCCCCGCTCCTGTGATTGTTGAGGAAGGAGTCTAGTTTTAGGGGGAAGCAATTCTGGGGAAGCAGCAGCAACAGCAGGTCTGGAAATCCTACAACCAGCTGTAGATGAACCTAGTTCATATATTGAGGAAACGTTGGCTGAGTTGATGAAAAAGTTGGGTGAGTCCTACAATCCCAAAAAGAAGAGAACTCCAAAATCCAAGAAAGCTAATACCTCGGTTCCAACCAAGAAGAGGAAAGCTTCATCATCTATTGATGCTCCTGCCTCAAAGAGTCGTGCTACTAGAAGCACTGTTAGGCAAGGAAAAGAAGAATTGGAAAAAGCTCCGAGAGAGAGAAAGAAGAAGAAGAAGTCTGCCAAGGGAAAGGCAAAAGTTGGAGAGCCTGTTGAGGCAGTTCATGTTGATGACGATGAGATGGACCTGGTCCATCAGGAGGAGCAACCAGCGCCAGTTGAGGTTGAGACACCAAAACCCAAGAAAGCTAAGGCTTATTCCAAGAAGTCAGCATCTGTGTCTGCCACACCCTCAACAATTGCAAAGAGGAACAGGTCTGAGTCAAAGAAAGTAAAGATTTTTGATGATTAGGAATGGAGTGGAGAAGAAGAGGAAGTGTCTGGTGAGGAGACTGATAAACTCACAACGTTTGGTAAGCGTACTATCTTGAAGGGGAAGCTGTTTAGAGACCTTGAGGAGTCAGGGATGATCTTCCTGTTGGATACCTTGGATGTGCACGGGTGGAAGGACATGGTTCTTCACCTTGAGGGAAGGCTGGCTAGGAATGAGTTGGTTGAATTTATGGCCAACTCAGTTGTCAAAGATGGCAGGGTATCCTCCAAGGTTCAAGGGGTTGAGATTTTGTTTGATGCAAATGAGTTGGGGGAAATACTGCATATCCCTTCTGAGGGTTATGATGATTACACAAGGCAAAGGTGGCCTAATCTGGATGATTTGCCCTCAGATCTTCAAATCACCAGGTCTTTCTTTGAGAATGAGCAAGAACTAGAGCCCAGGGCAGTGTTTAAGAGTGAGATGAGGCCTCAGCACAAACTGTTCTTTGAGTTGTGATAAAATTTCTGCTACCTAGGCAAGAGCGAAGGCACATTGCAAGCTACATGGATCTCACGCTCATGGAGTGCTTGTACAGGAGTAAACAGATCAATTGGCCTGCCTTCATCATCTAGTTCTTGGATAGGGTTGTGAATGGAGCCAAGGCACATGCTATAACTTATGGGTTTATCCTGACTGTTGTGCTTGCTCACTTCAAGGTTACAGTGAAGAATGCTGAATGGCTACTGCTAAGGACTACTTTGGGGAAAATACGTTGCTGACCTATGACTACACTGTTAATATTCCTGAGGATGAACCTGGTTCATCCAGGAAAATGCATGTTAATAGCAAGGTCAGGACGCTTGTGCAGGAAGGTGAGATCAAGAATGCGGAGATCCTTCGTTTGAAATCTCGCCTTATTGAGGTTGAAGCTGAGCGGGATGTTCTCAAAGCTGAATTAGCCAAAGAAAAGGAGAAGAATGAGGGTGTTCTTCATCAAATGCTCTCCCTTCTTCAAGCCAAGACCACAACCTCCTCTGCCCCTTCCCAGCCTTAGGAGTCCAGTGCCTCCAAAAACCCCCCTCTATGACCCAGTTTGGGATTGTCTAAATTCTGTTCTGCTTTTTATTTTCTGTTTTGCTCATGGTTGCGACTGTTTTTAATTATTTTGTGTATGGTGCCTGATCTGCTATCTAATCAATGAATTTTGTTGTTTGGTTATTGATTTTGTCTAATTTTCTTAAATAGCTTACATTTGATTGGTTTCCTTTGATGATTAATTCATGATTTGCATCTGCAGTTGCCTCAATGTCCATGAGTAATTGTTAATACCTCTGGTAAGTTTATCATTTTGCAACTTTTTGATGAGGCCAAAAAGGGGAAGAATATGTGCTCTTAAAAATTTCAAAGATTTTTGTGATATTTATAACCTAATGAACCTGGTCTCTCTATGATGAATGCTTAAATCTATAAAAAGTGTCTATGTTGGATTGAAGTATGTACAGGGTTAAGCACAGAGTTTGTCATCATCAAAAAGGGAATTTGTTGAATCAAGTCACTGCATGGTTTTGAAGATTGACAAATGCCAACCCAGTTGAACCAGGTCCATCCGGGCAAACATAGTCAAACAGACCTGTTGGCACGAGAAGCGTCCATGCACAGGAGATAAACATTATCTGTGAACTAAGAGGTTATCTCCTAAGCGAAAAGGTTGCAAATTGATAAGAAGATGGAGTTCGATTTCAGGTAGGACATAATCAAGGTCAAGAAAGTTGAGATAAACACAAACTCTTCCACCACGGAAGAGTTGCATTAGAACTGAACAACAACGCCTCAACTACTGACACTATAAAATGTTGAAGCATTCCTGCTGAAGAATCAACGCACAAACACAGAAGTGAAACAAGAACTGAAAGCAAAATTACCAAAGCAATTTTGCAAGCAGAATCCTTGTGCGACACAAAAGCTACTTGAACCAGCTAGAAGAACCAGTTACATCTGTTGTCTTTTGAGTCTAGTTGTTTGTAGTAGGTGATTACATATTTTATCTTTCATCTTTATCTAGAAGCAATTGTAATAGGTACACACTATTCAAGTTAGAGTTAACTTGAAGTTTGCCGCAAATAGCTAGAGGCTAGTTTGCCACAAAGGGATTAGAGTTAGTCCTTTGGTTCGTTGATATAGTGAAGAGTTTGGGAAAATCCTACTGGAAAGTAGGTCGTGGTTTTTTCACCTTTGAGCCAGGTGTTTTCCACGTAAAAATTGTTGTGCTCTTTAAATTCTGCAATTACTTTTCCGCAAACTGTAGAAGTTGGAACACCAAGAAGAACCAGGCTCTTCTATAGAGCACTCGAAAATTGGACATCACACAAATTACTTCCCCCCTCTTGTGTGGTATTGACGTATAAGACATCATATTTAGAAAAGTCAACCGGAAGTTGACTATTAGGTAAAGGACCTCAGAATGTGGATTTTATAGCCAAGATAGCTTCGTTAGGTGATTTGGGACTTAGGAGTGTGTTCATAATGTGGTTTATAGGTACAGAGTAGAATTAGGCTTGAATTGGCAAAATTAAGTTTTTGGTAATTTCGGTCGGCAGTGGAAAATTGGCTATCGGGGTCAGAATAGAATTCTGAAAGTTGGAGAAGGTCCATAATGTCATTTGGGATGTGTGTGCAAAATTTCAGGTCATTCAGATGAGGTTTGGTCAGATTCGGCATCGTTGGCGAATTACGAAAGTTTAGAAATCCTTAGGCTTTAATTTCGAGTAAATTGGGTGAGTTGATGTTATTTTTGATGTTCCGAGGGTTCGACTAAGTTCGGATGATAAAATATGACTTGTTGGTACTTTTGGTTGAGATCATGAGGGCCTCGGGATGATTTCGGATGGCTGTCGGAGAGTTTAGAAGTTGGAAATTCTACTGGTGTGTTGCTGTTTTGGTGTTCCACACCTGCAGAAGGGTGGTCGCAAGTGCGGCCATCGCAGGTGCGCTTTGGTCATCGCAGGTGCGGAGGTTGGCTTGCTGGGGCTGCATCGCAAGTGCGGAAGGTGAGTCGCACCTGCGAGTCCGCAGGTGCAGTGGATGAGTCGCAGGTGCGAGTTTGGACCCCTTAAGTGATTGTGCGTAGGTGCGCACCTGGGACCGCATGTGCGGATCCGCAGGTGCGATAGAATAGCCGCAAGTGCTGTCATCGCTGGGCAGAAAGTATAAAATTATGCCTTCGCGAATTTTCTTATTTCACCATTTTTAAAGACGGGTTTGGAGCTTTTTGAGGGATTTTGAAGAGGGATTCAAGGGAAACACATTGAGGTAACGTTTTTGAACCTAATACTCGATTCTATGTTGGTAGTTGACTGAGTAATCATGAAATTAGTGGGATTTAATGGAGTAATTTGAGGGATTAGGGCTTGAGGTTCTAGACTTTGAATTGAGGATTTGAGGGGCCATTTGCTGTCGGATTTTGGTGTAGTTGGTATGTATGAACTCGTGAGAGTGTAAGGATTCCAGTTTTATAATTTTTATCGAATTCCGAGACGTGGTCCCCGGGGTCGGGTTTGGCCAATTTCGAAATTTTGGTTGAATTTGATAATTTTCGAGTGGGCTTCGTTCCTTGGTATATATTAACCATATAAATCTGATTTTTGGTAGATTTGGAGCAATCGGAGGCCGAGTCTAGAGGCAAAGGCATCGAGAGCTAGGATTTTAGCCGGTTTTGAGGTAAGTAACATTTCCAAACTTGGTTTTGAGGGCCCGAAACCCTGAACTATATGATATATGACTATAATTAGGGTGGCGCACATGCCAAGTGACTGGCGTGCGGGCGTGCACCGAGTGATTTGTGGCCTAGCTCATCCCATGGCACTGTCTAGTAGCTATTCCGAATTGATCTCCGCACTTTTGTTGACGTGGTTAATGTGAACATGCTAGAAATCATGCTAAGTCTAATGCTAGGGCTTCACGCCGAATATGCTGAGACCCGAGTGGTCATATATTGATGTCTCCTTATGTGTTTATTTGATTTTGTATACTCAGTCCCGTCATAGCATATCATTTCATGCCTCAGTCTCGGTAATTGTTGATTTTTTTTAATATTTATCATTGTTTCGGGCTAGTTCATGCATTTGTGTGCCCATGTGAGCGAGACTGGAGAGTAATGACTGAGTGAGGCCGAGACCCTATTATTGAGACAGTTATGAGATCGGACTGCACACCGCAACAATACTCTGATCATGCCTTCGTTGGCTTGATATAGGGCTTGGGCCAATAGGAGGCCCTCTAGAGTCTTTACACCCCCAGTGAGCGCATTGATATTGAGGGATGGATCTTCCCTGGACATAAGGCTTGTCCGAAATTGATGATATGTGAGGGCATGGATCGCCCTTGGACATGGATCTTGTCCTAGTGTTGTATTCCGGAGATGGATCTTCTCCGTGGAGGCTGGATTGGCGTTTTTCCTCAGTACTGAGTGACTACGGTCACCGGTGTTTATGCATATTCCGGGATGGATTTTCCCTGGGCCTGAGAGCCATATATAGTACTGAGTGGACTTCTGTGTGAGAGCTGTGAGCATTATGTGCATTCCCACACTGCAGATACCTTGGCATATAGAGTAGTGGGATATACTTGGGTTACTTAACATATCAGTCATATTCCATTTTCATTATCTGTTGAAACTGTGAGCATGCCTAAATTCTGTGTACTATTTTCATTGCAATTATTGAGGTTTAGTCCGTCACTACCTCTCAGCTTGTAGTTTGGGTTCGTTACTTCTGAGTTGGTGTACTCACGTTACCTCCTGCACCTTGTGTGCAGATCCAGGTATAGCGGGACCCGGTAGTGGTTGCTGAGCTGCAGTTAGAGTTTCTTTGGAGGCATCGAGGTAGCAGCTGGCGATCGCAGCCTCGATTATCTCCTTCTCTATCTACCTATCTTATTTAGTTATTTCAGACAATTTTATGTCGGCATTGTATTTTGATATTCGATGTAGTAGCTCATGACTCGGTGACACTAGATCTGGGTTCGGGTTTTCTCTTACTTATGTTTTCAATGATGATTAAACTCTTAAATGCTTCATAAATATGAGACTCTTGTTGCAAATATAATGGATTTTTCTGAAATTATCTGGTAACAAATGAAATGTGTGGCTTGCCTGATTTCACGATAGACACCATCACGACCGGGTATTTAGGGTCGTGACAGTCCAAATCACCAATTTATACCTCAAAAACATGAAATCTAGTCGGATTAATTCGATGATAATTCAATATTATGGAGTAGAAATGATCACAAGTGACTTACCTCAAGATTCCCCATGATTTCTTGCTCAAAAAATCGCCCTAAGCCATATTTTTTCACCAAAAAACGTTAAAATGAGCTAAAAATAGAACAACATTAAATACCCAATTTTGGTCGCTAAAATCCAATTCCTGTCGCTAAAAGTGTCAAATCTGGTCGCTAAAGGTGCACACCAGATCTGATGCACCAACAGTCTTTAATTTCACTAAAAAGGCTCTAACTCCATCATACGAACTTGGAATTCGATGATTCTTGTTCCTATGAGTCACAGATAATAATCCGAACATAGTCCTTCAATCAAAACTCAATTCGGAGCTCATTTGCTCAGTGTGATACCCATTTCGCTCGTTAAAAAATTAACTCATGTTTCGCGTTAAAAACCTAATCACGACTTAATGAAATTTTGATGTCTAAAACTAAAATGGACCTTTGGATCATTACATGATTATACTCAAAATGACAAAATCTTCCAAAAACTCTTCCAAAACTTATTCTATCCTCATGGGACCCCAACCAAGTATACTAAGAGAGCGCCGCAATACCAATGAAGTGTAACGATCCGACCGGTCGTTTTGTGCTCTAACGCGTCGTTCAACAGTTTGAATTCGTGAGCAACTTTGTTTTCGGTATTATGACCCGATAGGTTTCGGCATCAGATGTAGAAGTTTGAAATTCTAAGTTCTTAAAGAATTGGATTTGAGTGCGATTCGTGATTTCGGTGTTGTTTGATGTGATTTGAGGGCTCGAGCAAGTCCGTGTCATGTTTTGGGACATGTTGGTATAATTGGACGGTGTCCCGCGTGCCTCGGGTGGATTTCGGGTGGTTAACAGATCAAATTTGAGGTTGGAAAAGGGCTGAAGCTGATGTCATCTGGTGTAACCGCACCTGCGAGGCCTTGACCGCAGGTGCAGCGTGAGCGCCGCATGTGAGAGTGTGGGCTTGGACTGGCTGGGGACCGTAGGTGCGATAGATATTCCACACCTGCGAAGCCACAGGTGCGTAAAAGTGGGGTGCATGTGCGATTTGAGCGGAAGTTGAGGAAAATCGCAGGTGCGGAGGAAGGACCGCAGGTGCGGAAATCGACAGGGGCAGAATGTTTTTAAACAAGATTTTTGGGTTTATTGCCTTCATTTCTTCATGGTTTAGGCAATTTTGGAGAGCTTTTCAAGGGATATTTCACCAAGTATCAAGAGGTAAGTGATTTCTTCTCATTTCCAAGTTGAATACAAGATCATTACATAAGTTTGATATGGGAAATTGTAGGAAATTGAGGTTTTTGAAGAAAAACCTAGAAAATGTAAAATTTCGATTTTAGCCACGAATTGAGCATGAATATGAGTTAGTAAGGCTATGGGTAGAACGTATCTTCGAGAAATTTCGGATTCCGGGCACGTGGGCCTGAGGGCATTTTGGTCATTTCTCCGAGCGGGGTATGGAAAGTATATAATCGGAATTGGTTGTGAGTATTAGGATGAATTTTCATTGTTTTTCCATTATGTGGTAGTTTCGGAGCATTGTGCGTCCGTTGGAGTCATCGGAAGGGCTTGGGAGTCGTTGTTGGAACTTCGGAGCGAGGTAAGTCTCGTTTCAAACTTTGTGAGGGGGAATCGTCCCCCTAGATGAATTAATTCAGTATATGCTATTATCTTCGGGGGCTACGTACGCACGAGGTGACGGGAGTTCGTGTGTAGCTACTATTATGCCATGTCCGGGTAGCCTAGGACCCACTAGCATGCTTTATGTGTGTACTTGTAACCCTGCCTGTAACGTTAAACTGCTATGTGACCGAAAACGTAATTGAATGTTTAAAAGGAAACTAGAGTTCATATTGTTAACCTTCTAAAAAGAGAATTATTTTCGCTGTGAATATATGTGTACCTGGACTGGGTTGTATCATGGAGTATCACTAAACTTGACAAATGAGTTTCAAAAACAAAGATTTCAAAACCTATATTTCATGTTTCTTTTAATAAAGATTTTACCACTTTTCTGAGAAAAAAATTTGTTTTCTTGATAAAATACGAATTTATTATGTGGATATGTGTAACTTTGGGTGCCTGAGTCGCTTGAGTGATTCGCGAGCAGGAAGACCCTATATTTGTGTATGTATTCATATGAGCACCTGAGTCACATGTATAATTCGCGAGCAGGCTAGCCGTGTTATGTTAACCGCGTCGCATGATCGATTCGCGAGCGAGGAAGATAGATGCATCGATGGTTCGAGCCGATCGACCCCTCGGCAGTGCACATTTTATTATTGTTGGTCTGCGCCGTTCGACCCTCGGCATTGCTTGCGTATGATATTTGCTGCGTAGTTGCTATGATATTTGCCTAATTACTGGCCTGAAATATTAAATTGTCAATTGAAATGACAGAGATTAAAGCTATTAAAAAGAACTTTGGAAGAATTTTTTCCTTCCCATCGAATTATTATTTGATTAAGTCACCTTGTTGATAAATTGTTAATATGACGAAGATATAAAGTGTTAAATGTGAACGAAATTGAAGGATGTTTAAACCTTGTTTTATAAATTGTTTACGATAAAACCATGCTTAGTGTCACTCTTAAATATTTTAAATGGACCTTTAGTAAGTGTCTAAATTGGCCTCTCGTCACTACCTCTCTTAGGTTAGGCGGGCGACTTACTGAATACACGTTGTTTTTGTACTCATGCTACACTTGCTGTGCATTTTGTTGTACAGGTACCTACATAGCACAGTTGTTGATTTGGAGACTTGGACGGGCTGCAATAATCCGGAGGCGTTCCGCAGCTGACAGAGTCTCCCTCCTACCGTATATTTTTATTCAAAATCCCTTGTCCAAATTATATTTCAGACAAGCTTTGTAGTATTTGTAAAATTCTTAGAAGTTGCTCATGTACTTGTGACACCGGGTTCTGGGATATGTATTGGGATAATTGGTTAAGTCAAATCTTTAGATCACTGTTTTTAAATAACAGAATTTCATTTGCTGTTGTATTTCAATTTACAAAAATTTATTTATTTGATTATGAAATGCAAGGAAAGGTAAGGGTTTCGAAAATGTTAAAACACGAATGTATTTCAACAAATTAGGAATTTGGCTTGCCTGACAATGGTGTCTGGCGCCATCACGACCTATGGATTTTGAGTTTTGACATGAAGTACCCTTAACTCAAACACATTGCCCTTTCTGAAATGTATATCTTCATCAAGCCGCACCAATTAGTGATATCATTTACCTAGTCATCTAAAACTGTCCATGCTGCCTAAGAATTTATGACCTTCCTTCCAAAACTGAACCGTGACCTCACACATGCAAATCTCAACCCTACACAACATACCACATATACCATGCCATCCTATGATAAATATGAGAACTTCATAATCCATTCCGAGCCACAAGAAACTACGTATTCAACCAGCCAACAACTTTCCATTTGATTCCATCTAGAAGAAAACTCACTATACATCACATGCTCCTCACGCCAATAGAAAATATACATCTCTAACTGTGGTAGAAGCCATCAA
Organism: Nicotiana knightiana; assembly: GCA_005239525.1. Classification (NCBI taxonomy): domain Eukaryota; kingdom Viridiplantae; phylum Streptophyta; class Magnoliopsida; order Solanales; family Solanaceae; genus Nicotiana; species Nicotiana knightiana. The sequence continues at coordinate 12,416 of ML436971.1, forward strand.
GGACTCTCTGAATCCCATTTTCACAAAACCAAACCGTCAGGATTGGATCATTCTAGCTCAACCCAGCTACCAGGTCACCAAAAACCCAAGAGCATTTCCACGAGACACCTGTAGAAACTCATTATGTCATAAGCACCCAAAGAACTAATCATATCCCTTACCATGCCGATCCGACCTACTACCAGACTTACTACACAAGACCCAAGCATAAAACCACACCATCTAAGGCTCATACGCTGCTGAATACTCTCTCAAATATCCCCAAAAGCACCACATTCAAAATACTTACCCTGAAGAGATTTCCTGCGAATCTAAATCCATTACCTTCACCTTCCTGATACTGATATGTATAATCCATAATGATATAGAAATGCCACAAATCTTGACACCCTCCAATGTAAACCTCAGTTTCTAGCCAAATACACATCCTGAAGATCCCCCAATTGTTACATATATATTTTGAACCCATTAGAACTATTCTCGGGAGTCATCCATTCTGCTCAAACCTCGATTATCCTGATCAAACGGATTGAACGACCTGTGCTCCATTAGCACTCCAACACCCCTGGAAGTAACCCCACCTTAATGCAACCAAAATAATTCCTGCACCATGCACATTACATCATTCACCAACAACAACTCAGTCATTCCATGATTCTTATACACCCATAAAGCATAACAAAACTCCTATCCAAAATTTCCTTTACTCGATTCATCCTCGATCTCAACCCCTGTAAGCCACAATTGATTCGCCAGTATACCTCAAACTGAAATTGATACGACAGTTAGCCGTGCAATCAACTTATCAATAGCAGACTCCCCCACTTAGCTCAAAGTCATAGGTCAAAACACACAAAAATTCACAATGCCCATACTCTATTACTGCCATAATATCATAGTGAGATTGAACTAAATCCTTCATAAGCTCGTGCAACACAAACCATCTAGTACTTCAAATCATCTGCAAATCTCGCATTCACCCTCGTAACAGTCAAGACAACTCTCATATATGATCCAAACTCAATCTGCAGCACATATAATTCACTGGTAAAGGAGGACTCACTACAAAACAGCATAGGGATCACACGCCCTCAGGACACCCCGCAGGAGATAACCCACCTGCTTCGTCTCAAACTAACATCTCTTTATACCCTTCCATCGTCATAAACATCCCGCAATCACTTAATCTTCTTGAGTTTGAACTCATATCACGACATGAAATCTACTTCATTTCCCAACTAAACAACATGAAAAGATCCTTCAACACACCCATAACTCGGGGTTATGCATCAAATCAAGATGGAAATCAAGCACCAAATAGTTTTTACTACCCTCAAGCAGACCCTCCTCGTCACATCCAAATCATATGAACACATCTCGCAGTCACATCATACTCATCACGTAGCCATCCATCCATCACTTCCACTAATAGGGACAGTACCGAACATATAAATCCAAAAGCACGCTCTCACACAATCAACACCTTAGTGCTCAAGCTACAGGAAAAGCACATCCCCAAGTCCTCCAGACTGGCCCAACATCAACACACAGAAATCACATCTCGCCTCTCATTCAGGGAATCACAAGTCGTCGATGCACAACTGATACCGAGCGCTCATGTGCGCATACGAACATGTGGAAGGAATTTCAAGAGTTACATTTCAAGCTGAATCAATGTCGCACTATAAGAATTCAAGAATGTGGGATTTCCTAAAGGTTCTGCAGAAGATAAGTACAGACGTCTCCGCACCGATCCGTAAGACTCTACTAAACATGCTCATGACTAGTGAGACCTATGTAACCTAGGCTTTGATACTAACTTGTCACGACCCCAAAACTAACCCGGTCGTGATGGCGCCTATCATGGAACTAGGCAATCCTACACACCCTTAACCGATTCATTTTTCTCATTTAAAAATATAGATAACAACCTTCCTTAAACTAAAATTCTGAACATGTAATATAATTAAAAACCAAAGTGTGGAAACTAAGTCTCAACAATGGGTGTCACTAAGTCATGAGCCCAACTATCACAATACCGAAATTTAAATAAGACAACCTTGTTTGGAATAATCTCAATACACAAAAGGAAGATAGGTAAGGAGAAAGACGGGGATGCAATCGCCAAGCATCTACCTCGCAGTCTCCAAAGATAATCTGCAACAGAAGGATCAATTGCCTCAACCGTGGCCTGAGATACCTTGATCTGCACACAAGGTGCAGGGGGTAACGTGAGTATACCAACTTAGTAAGTAACAAGCCCAAACTACGGGCTGAGAGGTAGTGGAGTACTTCACCTCAATCATTATAACAGAATCATTAAAACAGTAATATAGGCATGCTTGCAGTTAAATAACAATTCAAGTAATAAGAAAAATGCAACTCTGACAGTTCCAGATATATATAACTCAATTTCTATTACATGCCAATGCATCAACTGAAATGCACAATTTACTCCCACCCTCAATTTCTCATCCACTCAGTACTGTATATGGCTCGCACGACCCTAGGAATGATCCATCCCAGAATATATATATATATATATATATATATATATATATATATATATATATATAT
>ML436971.1:15788-30750 GCA_005239525.1 Nicotiana knightiana
CATATATATATATATATATATGCATACATACATACATATCTCACAGTAGTCACTCAGTACTGAGGAAGGACAATCCAGCCCTAAGGAGAAGATTCATCTCCAGCTAATGATAATAACCTCACAACCACTCGGTACTGTATATGGGTCACACGACTCAGGGAAGATCTATCCCATAATATATACATCTTTGACATCAGTCGCTCAATACCGAGGAAGGCTAATCCAGCCCTAAGGAAACGATCCATCTCCAAATATAAACACTTCGGACAAGATCTATGTCTAGGGAAGATCCATCCCTCAATATCATTTGCGCTCACTACGGGTGTATTACAGACTCTGGAAGGGCTCCTACATACCAAGCGCTATCATAATCCAGATCCATGCATAAATCAGTATAACATGCTGCAACGCACAACCCGACCCTATAACTGTCACTCATGATCAGGCTCTCGGCCTCACTCAGTCATCACTCTCCAGTATCACTCACACGGGCTCACAATGCATGAACTATCCCGAATCAATGATATAAAGTGCCAAACAACGATAACCGAGACTGAGACATGACATGGTATGCATAAATAAGACTAAGTATAAATATCAGTGAAACACATGAGATGACAACACGAAACGACCACTCGAGTCCCAACAGTATCAGCGTGAAGCCTTAACATAATATCTAGCATGATTTATAGAATATTTACATTAATCACATTAATAGAAGCACGGACATCAACAAGAAGAATCACTAAATGGTGCCATGGAATGAACCAGGTCACAATTCTCACGGTGCACGCCCGCCACTTGGCATGTGCGTCGCCTCAATTATAATCATATAGTACATAGTTCGGGGTTTTGAACCCTTAGAACCAAGTTTGAAAGTGTTACTTACCTCAATAAAGCCGAAACACTACTCTGCAATGCCCTTGCCGCTCGACTCGGCCACCAACCGCTCCGAATCTATCCAAAATCAGTATATTATCATTAATATACGCTAAAGGAATGAATCCCATATGAAAACTATCAAATTAGACTAAAAATCCCGAATTTGGCCAAACTTGACCCTCGGACCCACGTCTCGGAGTCCGGTAAAACTTATAAAATCCGACAACCCATTCAATCACGAGTCCATCCATACCAAAATTACTAAATTCCGATAACAAGTTGGCCTCCAAATTTTTAAATCTTATTTTTAAATCCCTATGTCCAAATCCCCAATTTACACCTCAAAAACATGAAATCTAGTCGTATTATTCGATGATAATTCAATATTATGGAGTATAGATAATCACAAGTGACTTACCTCAATATTCCCCATGATTTCTTGCTCAAAAATCGCCCCAAGCCATGTTCTTTCACCAAAAATGTTAAAATGAGCTAAAAAAAATAGAACAACATTAAAAATCCATTTCTGGTCGCTAAAAGCCAATTCCCGTCGCTAAAAGTGTCAAATCTGGTCGCTAAAGGTGCACACCTGATCTGATGCACCAACAATCTTTAATTTCACTAAAAAGGCTCTAACTCCATCATACGAACTCGGAATTCGATGATTCTTGTTCTTGTGAGTCACAAATAATAATACGAACATATTCCTTTAATCAAAACTCAATTCGGAGCTCATTTGCTCAGTACGATACCCATTTAGCTTGTTAAACAATTAACTCATATTTCGCATTAAAACCCCAATCGTGACTTAATGAAATTAGACCAAACTTTGCAGATAACTCCTATAATTCATTATCAAATCCCGCAAGTCTTGAAATCAAATTTCGATCTCTAGAACTAAAAATGGACCTTTGGATCATTACATGCTTATGCTCAAAATGACAAAATCTTTCAAAAACTCTTCCAAAACTTATCCTAGCCTCATGGGACCCCAACCAAGTATACTAGAAAGTCCCATAATGTGACACAAACTTAGTCGATGCCTCAAATTACATCAAACAATGCTAAAACCGTGAATCACACCCCAATTCAAGCTTAATGAAATTAAGAACTTCCAATTTTCATATTCGATGCCGAAACCTACCAAATCAAGTCCGATTGACCTCAAATTTTGCACACAATTCACAAATGATACTATGAACCTATTCCAACTTCCGAAATTCCATTCCGACCCCGATATCAAATTTTCCACTGCCGACTAAGAAACACCAAACTTTCAATTTAGCCAATTCAAGCCTAATTCTACTACAGACCTCCAAATCACATTCCGGACGGGCTCTCAAGTCCAAATCACCTAACGGGGCTAATCAAATCATAAAAATTCAAATTCGAGATCGAATACTAAAAGATCAAAACTTGGTCAAACCTTTCAAATTTAAAGCTTCAAGCTGAGAATTGTTCTTCCAAATCTATTTCGATTATCCTGAAAACCAAAACCGATAATTTACATAAGAAATAATACATCATAAAGGGCTAGTCATGCCCGGGAACTGGCGAGCAAAGTGCAAATGCTCAAAACGATCGATCGGGTCGTTACATTTTTTCCTGTGTTTATGTATTTCGAAGGTCTGTATTTTTTTAATACACATGTATTCATACATAATGTACATACAATATGCACAAATACATGATATAAGTATTGAAATACACTTAATACAAACATTAAATAGAACAAAATATAAATAGTGAATATAGTTAATTAAAAATACAATGAAATACACTAAATACAAATAGAAATACAGTGAATACAATCAATGAAATATACTGAATACTGCAGTAATAACATGTATTAGGAATAATTAAAATATTGTTAATACAAAATTTTTTTTGAATACACTGAATATAAAATAGCGAATACAGTAAATACAAACATTGAATCTAATGAATGCAGTAATAAAAAAAATATTGAACTAAATACAAAAGTTATATACAACTGAAAAATCATTCTAACTAATTGGGTTGATAATGAGACATGTTAGAATTGATTTTGTTGAGTTATATTAGGAGTGTATCACGCCAATTGATATTATTTCTGTCTTTAGACAGCTGGACATACGTATTTTAAGGTGATTGTCGTAACTGTATTCTTGAATACGTGGCACGAATACATAAAAATACATGTGTGTATAGCTGAATTGCCCTGATTTTAGACGCTTTTTGCTGCTGTATTTACGAATATAGCAGCACGAATACATGTGAATACATGCACGCATAGCTGGACTGACCTAATTTTATGTTCTTTTTATTGTTGTATTCATGAATACATGGCGCGAATACATGTTAAAACATGCACGTACAACTGAATTGCCCTGAATTTTAGGCACTCTTTATTGTTTTATTCACGAATACAACAACGCGAATATAACGAATACACTACCGTAACAATTGAATAGTAGGTATAAGAAGTAATTATGTATGTGGTAGTTAAAGAAAGTTAATAGCCACTAAACAATAGTGATTTTTTAAAATTCTTCTCTTTAAGTTAGATATTCTTTAATTTGTTATATTTTGTATATGCTTTATTTGCACTGAATTTTGTGCTAATTAGTCTTAGGATACGCGCGTTGTATTCTATCTTGATAACTATAATTTTTTTAATCTATATAAAAATTTAATTTAACTATTTTTTTCAATTCAACAAGGCGAACGACATTTAGCAATACGCTTTATGTATATATGTATATCAATGCATATTCAATTAAAGGAATATCATTAGATAATAGGAGTATATTTTAGTTATAAAATAAAATTAAAAAGTGTGAATTCTTGAAAATGATTAATGTTGATTGTATTTAGATAGGTCAATAGAGGAAGAAATTGTGCCATATAATCCTCAGACATATAATGCGAAAAATGATAATAAAATATTATTATAAAAATAAATTCAAATAACACATATATTTTACTTGTACTTTGATCTAGCTTCTTCATCGTCTTACAAGAATGCCAAATTTTAATTTGAATATCAAAAATATAGTCCATCACTAATTTATCAAAATCTTACGTGGATACAATTCTTTTTTTTTTTTTTTGATAAATTAGGAAATTATTTCATGAGAAATTACATACTACAATAATTTTGATCTTGAAGATCATTACATAGAGAGGATAACCCATGCATAGCATGTTAGTTACCAAGTTTTGTTAGGTGCCTACAACCATGAGAAAAGACATTTTTAACATGAACATCTCCAACTTTGTCCGCTAGCATCCTGGTTGTGACACAAGTTGGAGGATTAACTAGACAAATAGATTTTATTGATACTAGGAAGAATGTATGCCTGCTTTTCCAAAAGATGCGCCACTTTATTGCCTCGATGGAAGTTATGCTGGATCACTACCATGCCCATTCAGGAGATTAACCACATGCATGTATTAATGATAGAGTCACAAGTTAAACATCCTTTATTAATATACATAATTACCTGTGTGGCGTCAGTTTTCACTTCTAAAGGCTGCAGTTTCATATCATGAGCAAGATGTAGTCCTTGGTAGAGCCTTGTAGTTCGGTTTGGATGGGTGAATTTGCACAAGTTTTTATTTGGAATCATAGGACCAATCCTCACCGTAGTTCCTAAAACCCCCTACTCCTCCATGTGTCCCCCTTCTTTGAATGTTCTATCTATGTTTAATTTGTTCCAACCTGTACGTGGTGTTGACCAACTTACTCTTATTTGAATTTGTCTATCAAGATTAATCTCACGGTCAGTTAATAGCTTGTATTGAGTGGCTTGATTCAATACAAAAGATATGAAAATTTCTTTCAAAGTGTTGTTTATGTTATTGTTATTTATATTTAGCCAAATATTCCAAATGACAAATTGAAATATATTAAGCCAAGAGATGTGGTTACAGGGTATCCATGTAGCTAGCTCCCTAAGGTAGTTTAGCCAGTTGTTATTTTTGGGCAATTAATCACTAGACCTAATTGTTCCCATAATTTATTTTTTCACAAAACATCCCATAAATATATGACTAATATCTTCAGTATCTTTTCTGCAAAGTGTACATAAATCGTTAATGTTCATTTCTATACGTGCCAAATGGCATCTACAAGGTATCTATTATGGTGACAAAGCCAGAGAAAGTATTTGATTTTGTTAGGGCTCATGAATTTCCAGATCCAATTAAAAAATTTTGTGCAGGGACTTTTGTCAATTAAGTCATAACACAAATTTGTTGTGAAAGTCTCTTTATTACTCATACCCATATTAAAGTATCCTTGTTGGCCTCTGGGTCGATAACGTGGAAGTAATCCTTTCATGTATATTAGTAGAGGTATTTAACGAAATTTTCCCCGTGTCTCAAACGTTATTAGAATAAAAAATTTTAATTGATAAAGTAGCTTCAGCTTTGTTACGGAGTCCTGTAACATAACTCTTAAGATTCTTACAATTTCGGATCCACTTAGTATCCCAAATATTAAGGAGAGAATTATGATGGATAGACCATGCCATTCCTTGTTGGAAGATTATCCTGTGGTAATGTTTTTCCAGATAAAGGAAGCGTTGTATTTAGAATGATTACTATATTTGTTGGTGATGACATGTGCCCGAAGGTTAAGAGGATTATTAGCTAATATCCATGCTAGACCAGCTAGTAGGGCTAAGTCTTTTGATTTAGCTTTCTTTACGCCCAATCCACCAAATTTCTTTTTGTTTGTGACCACATCCCAATTAAGAAGATGTAGTTTCTTTTTGGTTTTAGTAGTACCCCATTAGAAATTCTATTGTAATTTATCAATTGTTTTAAGTGTTTTGGTGGGTAGGAGACTATATTGCATGTAGTAAGCTGGGGCCTAGGAGACTTGAAAGGGTTGATGAAATTAGGGTGACTCTCCCTGCTAAGTTTATACAATTTATTTTCCAGCTTAATAGTCTAGCTCACATGTTATTAATAATGTGTTGGTAGTCCTAATGTGTAGGATTCTCATTGATGATTGAAAAACTTAAATATTTCCGTAAGGAAGTATTACTTTTGATACATAAGCCAGTGGTGATATTGGCAATACAGTTTTTAGTATAATTTTTGGAGAAGATAATTCTAGATTTATTGTAGTTAATATTTTGTCCAGGTATTTCACAAAATAAGTCAAGACCCTTACGGATAGTGGAGCATGTTTTACTATTTGCTTTTCCCATTAGAACTAGATCATCTGCAAAGAATAAGTGTCACAAAGAGGGCCCTTTGGAACTTAGTGTAATGGTATCCCATCCCTTGTATCAACTTGATGGTATATATACCTAGATATCATTTTCATATATAGGATAAAAATATATGAACATATCGGGTCGCTTTGTCTGATACCCCTACTAGGGAAGAAGTAGTTTGTTTTGGATCCATTTACTAGAATTGCTATGGAACTTGTAGTGATGCAAGATATAATAAGCTTAGATATCTTGGTAGGGAATTTAAGTATAATAAAGTTCAGTAAATTAATGACTATTCCAATTTATTGAAAGCTTTTTTCTAAATCGATCTTGACTAACATGTTTTCAACTTTACCACTAGTTTTTTTTAAAATGGCTAATTACTACCTGGATAATAATAGCATTATTACTTGCTCTCCTGCTTTTAATAAAACTTGATTGGGAAGGTATAATTAGCTTGTCCAGGAAAGGTTTTGGTATATTTTTTATAATTTTTGTGACAATTTTACAAATAGTGTTGCACAATCCTATAGCCGAAAATTATTTAGGTTATTTGCATTGGGGAATTTTTGAATTAGACACAAGTATGTGGTATTTATTTCACTAAGAATTCTATTTTCATCGAATACTTTGTGGCATAAGGTTTGGATTAGTTATGTCCCGACCCAAATTTCCCCAACCTTAGGGATCGTGATGACGCCTAACACCACACTTGCTAGGCAAGCCAATATTAGAGTTCGCTCAATTATTTCCGTTACTTAATCATTTAAACCGGATAGAACAATTTTAAATTAAACTCGATCTAATGGCTTTCAATAAATAATTCTAAATATAAAATAAATAAATAATAAATTAAGCGCTCCACAAACTAATTAAATAAATCTAGAACTACCCTAGAGTCTGGTGTCACAATTCACGAACTACTAAAGAATACTACAAATACTGAGCTGAAATAAATAGTGTAACTGTTCTGAATATAGTAAAACAGTTTTATAAAAATAGGAGAAGACTCATGGGATCTGCGAACGCCGGCATATATATCTCGTGTCTCCGAATGAATAGATGGCTACTCTAAAAATCTCTACTGCTGGCTAGTACCTGGATCTGTACAAAAGAGTGCAAAGTGTAGTATCAGTACAAGCGACCCTATGTACTGAGTAAGTGCCAAGCCTAACCTCGACGAAGTAGTGACGAGGCTACGACGGGGCTTTAGCAATAGAACTGTGACAATAATATATGAAATAAGAAGGAAATTTAAATAAATAATTAAATACTGCAACGACAATAAAGTAACTCAGCCGCCTTTTCCAAGTCTCGGCTATCACCAGCTCTCAATAAAAATTCCAAGTTTCCAAACTTTAACTTTAAATAAAAGTAGTGCCAAAATATGAAGAATAGTAAAAGAAACATTTAACCTTTTCAAATCTTTATTTTCTTTGAAATTCAGTAAAAATAAAAATGTCCTCCCTTATTACTCCTTGTTGCAGCGTGCAACCCGGTCCCACCTGTCCACCCTTATTGCCCTACCCTAAATATATCACCCTTATTACTCATGTTGCGGCGTGCAACCCGATCCCACCTGTCCACCCTTATCACTACTTATTGCAGCGTGCAACCCGCTCCCACCAGACATATCATATAAGTTTACTCATAAATTTCACAATTCAGGCCAAGCCTTTAACAATACTTTTATTTCCAGAATTTCAAACAGAAAACCGTATAGCTCGTAAGCTTTAGCCAATATCATTTCACAATAAAACCAACCAAAAATATATGTAAACATTGTAACGTTATCAACCCAGCTCACTCTTTATATACCATGATAGAATCAAGAGAACAACCAACACTTTTAACACACTTATCACAACAATAAAAAATAAATCAATGGAACCAAATAACCCTGTGTACCTCAACAATCACGAAACAGTTAAACTGCATTTCTCACAACTTCCTCAATAATATTGTAATGACCCGGCCGGTCGTTTTGAGCTCTAGCGCGTCGTTCAGCGGTTTGAAGTTGTGGGCAGCTTCGTTTCAGGTGTTATGACCCGTGGGCGTGGTTGGAATTGAATTCCAGGAAGTTTGGAATTGATTTGGAAAGAAAATTCTCATTTTAGAAGATTTAAGTGGAGAAATGGACTAAGATTAAAATTTTGAGTAAATGACCTTCGAATAAGGATTTGAAGGTTCCAACAGGTCCGTATGAAGATTTCAGACATGGGCGTATGTTAGGATCGGGTTTTGGATAACTCGGGAGCGATTCAGCGTATATTGTGGGAGTTAGCATTTTAGAAGAATTTCATAAATTTGGGGTTGAAGTGCATTTCAGTGTTGTTGATGTCCGTTTGGAATTTTGAGTCTGGGAACACCTTCATATGGTGATTCTGGAGTTGGGAGCATGATCGGAAGTAAATTTAGATGTCCGTAGGTCATTTTGAAGTCATTTGGCTAAATATAGAAATTTGAAGATTTTTGAGAAATCTAACTGGAAGTGGAAGTTTTGATATCAAGGTCGGAATGCGATTCCAGAAGTTGGAGCAGGTCCATAATGTTGAATATGACTTGTGCGCAAAATTTGAGGTCAATCGGACGTGATTTGATAGGTTTCGGCATCGGATGTAGAAGTAGGAAATTTCTAAGTTCATAAACTTGGGATTTGGGTGCGATTCGTGGTTTCGATGTTGTTTGATGTGATTTGAGGCCTCGAGCAAGTCCGCATTATGTTTTGGAATAGGTTGGTATAATTGGACGGGGTCCCGGGGGCCTCGGGTGGATCCCGGATGATTAACTGATCGATGTTTGAAGTTGAAGAAGGCTAAAGGCTGTTGTCATTTGGTGTGACCGCACCTGCGAGGCTTTGACCGCATGTGCGGCTAAGGGCAACGCAGGTGCGAGTTCTGGGCTGGAGCTGAAGGGGGCCGCAGGTGCGGAAGATTTGGTCGCACCTACGGAAGCGTAGGTGCGGAGAAGGGATCGCAAAAGCGAGAAATGCTGGGTTGAGTCAGAGCTGCACCTGCGATGGAATTTTCGCAGGTGGGGAGCCGCAGGAGCGGCTATTGGACCGCATGTGCGAAAGGAGGCCTGGACAGAATGTTTTAAAGTCGGGTTTTTGCCATTTCTCACCCATTTTTCATTTGTCATGGGCGATTTTGGAGAGCATTTCAAGGGGGATTTTCGTCAGGCATCAAGGTAAGTAAATTCCTTCCGTTTGGTAGATAAATACAAGATTATACGCATGGATTAGGCATGGAAATTGGTAGGAATTTGGGAATTTTTTTAAAGAAACCTAGAAAAATGTAAATTTTGAATTTAGCCACAAATTTGAGTATGGAATATAGAGTAAATTGCATGATTGAACTAGTAGAGCTATGGGTAGCATGTATCTTCAAGAATTTCGGATATCCGGGCACGTGGGCACAAGAGCATTTTGGTCATTTCTCCGAGCGGTGTTGGGAAAGTATATAATCTGAATTTGTTGTGAGTATTAGGATTAATTTTCATTGCTTTGCCGTTATGTGGTAGTTTCGGAGCGTTGTGCGTCCGTTAGAGTCATCGTAGGGGCTTGGAAGCCGGTATTGGAATTTCGGAGCGAGGTAAGTCTCCTTTCTAACTTTGTGAGGGGGAATCGTCCCCCTAGGTGAATTAATTCAGTACATGTTGTTATCTTCGGGGGCTACGTACGCACGAGGTGATGGGAGTCTGTGCGTAGCTACTATTATGCCATGTCCGAGTAGCTTAGGACCTACTAGCATGCCTTATGTGTGTACCTCTAATCCTGCCTGTAATATTAAACTGCTAATATAATCGAAAATGTAATTGAATATCTAAAAGAAAACTAGAGTTCATTTTGTTAATCTTCTAGATAGAGAATTAGTTCCGCTGTGGATATTGTGTACTTGGACTGGGTTGTATCATGGAATATCATTGAACTTGACAAATAAGTTTCAAAAACAAATATTTCAAAACCTATATTTCATGTTTCTTTTGAAAAGGATTTTTACCACTTTCCTGAGAAAAAAACTGCTTCTTGATAAAAATTAGGATGTATTATGTGAATATGTGTACATATGAGCACCTGAGTCGCAAGTATGGTTCGCGAGCAGGCTAGCCTTATTATGTTAATGTTGATCGCGTCGCATGATCGATTTGCGAGTGGGGAAAATAGATTCATCTATGGTTCGAGCCGTTCGACCCTTCGGCACTGCACAATTTATTATTGTTGGTCCGCATCGTTCGACCCTCGGCATTGCTTGTGCATGATATTTGTTGCGTAGTTGCTATGATTTTGCCTGATTACTGGCCTGTAATATTAAATTATGAAGTGAAATGACAAAGATTTAAAGTTATTAAAAAGATTTTGGAAGAAGTTGTTCCTTCCCGTCGATTCATTATGATTTGAGTAAATCACCATGCTGATTAACTGTTAATATGACGAAGATATAAAGTGTTAAACGTGAACGGAGTTGAAAGATATTTAAATCTCGTTTTATAAATTGCCTATGATAAATCATGCTTAGTGTCATACCTAAATATTCTAAGCTGACCTTTACTAAGCATCTAATTTGACCTCTGTTACTACCTCTTTGAGGTTAGGCAGGTGACTTACTGAGTACACGTTATTTTTGTACTCATGCTACACTTGATGTGCATTTTATTGCACAGGTACTTTCATACCAATGTGGAGGATACGGAGACTTAGGCGATCTGCATCATCCGGAGGCGATCCGCAGCTGACAGAGTCTCCTTCATACTGTATTTATTTCATTTTAAATTTCCTTGTCCAGTTGTATTTTGGACAGGCTTTGTAATGACTATATAAATTCATAGAAATTGCTCATGTACTTGTGACACCGGGTTCTGGTATATGTGTTGGGATATAATTGCTTAAGTGAAATCTTTAAACCATTGTTTTAATTAACAGACTTTTATTTGGTTATTATGTAATAAAGTGAAAGGAAGTGTTTTCATAAATGTTTTAAACCGGAAAGTTATTTCAATTAATTAATGATTTGGGTTGCCTGAAAATGTTGTCCGGCGCCATCACGACCTTAGGGATTTTGGGTCGTGACAACATGGTATAAGAGCGCTAGGTTCCCGTAGGTCTCACGAGTCATGAGCAAGTCTAGTAGAGTCGTGCAGATCGGTACGGAGACGTATGTACTTATATTCGAGAGGATACAGGGCTGTTAGGAGTACTTCCCTTCTTGATTCCTCATCGTGCGAGTTGATTCCTTTTAGTCTTATGCCTATGTTCATTCCTACTCAATCTTACGCGTCGCGAAGAGCTTGCTATGGATCAGGAATTTGAGGAATGGAAATGGTGCTACGAATGTAATTCGAGATGTTTCCATGTGTAATTGGTCGTGGCTGTTGTTATGGCCCTGCAGAGGAATAAAATGTTGTTTCAGCTCAGTAGCTGTGTTTCTGGGAGCCTTAAGGCTGTGCTCAGGTAGTGATGATGCTTGCGATTGGTTATCGTAGGATATCATTATTATGATAGAATGATTGTCTGTATGTTGGGGATGATGAATGGTTTGAAGGGAGGTCTTCTCAGAGTGTTATTTCGAGATTTTGGTGTTTTAGTTCCGGCAGAGGAAAGGCATTTGGGTTATGAATGGTCCGGTCGGAGTTGATAAGGTAGTAAGACTGGTGTCTTCAATTGAGGTGGGATATGCACCTGTGACGTGTAGTCGCTGTCATTGATCGAATGGAATGTGTCAAGTTTGGCGGTGCTATGGGTTCTTCGGTTGCGTGGGGTCAAAGTATTGAGAGGAAGTATTGAAGAATGCGGTTGGCAGAGATCGTGAGGTGTGGTGTTTCAGTACCGGATAAGTGTTGATAACCAAGGCAGCTAGAGAAAGATAATCTTCGGAGAGCTTGAAGTCGTGGTAATCTGCTGGTTTGAGAGCTACAGATAATGGTCCTAAAGTGAGGCTAGGCGGTGGTTCCATTTCTAAGAGGCCAGGTGTAAGAAGCGAAAGTCGAGCAGTTGCAAAGTGGGGGGAGCGGCAGCACAACTTGGAATTTGAAGATATTGTCGCGCATTAATAGGTGTCCATGAGGAGTGGACGGACTAATAAGTTGGTAAATGAAGCAGGGCGTAGAATGGGGTATTGAAGTCGCAGAGAGCGTGCATTTCAGCGTCTTTAGGAGGTGTCCGCGGGTGATTTCCATAGGTGGGTTATCTTCTGGGGATAGGTTAGCAATGGCGGGGTTGGCAGGTTTCTGTGAGGGTTTCTAATGGCTAGTCGGTAGAAGGCAGAATGTGAGAAGGATGCTAGAGAATTTGGGTATTTAGGGAGTGCTAGCAAGAGGATTTGGAGGAATTCGACGGATTGGTGGAGCAAGATCGTGTTATCAAAGGAGAAAGGATCTCAGCAGGGTCTAGAGTGGTGCAAGGAGTAGCTTCGGGTTAAGTGGGGGAGTTCTACCATCTGCATTTGGGTTGTCTCCGCATAGGGTCGTGAATTGTCGGCGTGTTGGCAAGTTATTCAGCTAAGGGAAAGGAGTAAATGGTGATTGTGCGTGGGATTTGATGTATATGTGCAAAAGTTGTCCCTGTCGGGCCAGGGTTAGGCTTTGGAAGATTAAGAATTTGTGCTTAAGGCATGGGCGAGTTGTAAGGATAGTGACTTAGTCACATGTTTCATTGAAAAAGGTATTCCTGTGCTAGGAGAGCCTTGGAGTTGATTGTATTCGGGGCCAGTCAGAGTGGGTGAATCTCAATGGCGGTCCTAGTGAGTTCAAAAGTTAAGAATGCGGCATTTAAGGATTTCAGGCAGCAGTATGATCGAGAATCGAGCTTTTGTAGAGTAATCTATGAGAAAAAGGAGGATGGTTGGAATGTTCTATGATATGTTTCAGCATGCAGGATAATATTGGAGAGGTGAGATAAATAGACTCCGAATTGAAGAAAAGATTATCAGAAGGGTATGAAACGGGTTGCGGGATTTAGGCAGCATAGTCTCGTGAATCAAGGTCACTCGGGATGAGTGAGGGTTGACGGAAGTTGCTATTATTCCTGAGGCAATTGAAGATGATTAAAAGAAGATTGATTGATTAGCCATGGTTGAAATGGCACATTTGCAGCAGTGATCGGTTCCTTTGATGTGATTTAGTTATGCATGTGGTTTGTGCTGGTGTGTGCAGGGATTGTCGTCGGTCGTAACGGATTTTATGTGGGAACATTCGAGTGCTATGGCCTGTCAGGTGTAGACGGACCCCGGAATGGTTATGGTGGTATAGAATACTACTTAAGGATTTGCATGATTGGGTGATAATGGGAATTCACTTATGTGTTGAGATGGCACTCTTGAATTGAGTTAAGTAAAAGGTTTCTATATGATGAAGTGTTCACCCTATTGGTGGTTCAGAAGCTATGATGGAAATTCTTGCTCCACCTCATATTGGCATGTTAAGTGCGTTAAGCAGTATGTAACTGGGAATAAGAATCGAAATTGCGGTTCGGTGATGATAAGGATGTCATGAGCTCGGAAGAGAAGGAAAAGTGATTTGAAAGTTCAGTATAAGTTGGTGTTATCTTCAGTGTCACCTGAGATTGAGATTCGGTGGAAGAGGCTTTGTACTCTGGTTATGAGTTCTTGAATTATCTTACAGCGTAGTATGGCCAGTGATGGATGGGTAGACTTGTTGCCTTGGGTGGAAGGTCGTGGAAGCATGACCGCGAAAAGATTGTGTAAAGTGTGACGTGTAGTCACTTGATGGATTTCAGATTTGGACTGAGTATAAAGAAGTGCAATATTGCTTAATTGAGAATTTATGCCTGGAAGGCGTTCGGTTCAGTTGATTATGGATTATGGGGTGTTTGTCCCGATAATGATGATTGCTCTCGTGTATTATGAGGGAAAGTGGGTTAATATGGACTCGGGTAAAAGCTAATAGCTTAGTTGGTGCGAGCAAGGTGGCTCGATGTTTGTGGATGGATTTAAATATGATTATGGCTCCATATGAGCTAAGCATGTTCCTTTCAGTAGAGCTCTTTTCATGGAAAGGTATTAGAACAACGGATGTTGTTCCGTCTTCGTCAAATTCATGTGTTATTATGATTGTGCCATGTGAGTTGTGAAACGGCTTTGATAATTTCTTAGGTGTTGAGGTCCCGCGTAGTGGGGATGTTATGTGAGCAGGATAGCTCTTGAGATCCAGCGTGTATATATATCGCACCTCAGTTGTGCTTGAGTTTTGTAGCCTACAGCTCTATCAGTCTCCCCAGGATGGTATTATGCACTTAGCGTGCTTGTGATCGATATTCAGTGATTTGTAATAGTGAGCAAATCAGCTCCGTATATATATCTCTTCTTATGTAAAATTTTATGTGTGGATCAGGTGGCACGTCGCCACGGGTATGTTATTCGGATCGGGTTGCACGCCGCAACAGTGTGATGATGAGAAGGGTTAATATGTATTTATTTTCTTGTGTTTTATTTCCTAATTTATGAGAAAAATTCATATTAGTTGCGTGAGTTGAATAGTTCCTTCATGAGTCGTTCTTATTATCATGTTCGAGTTATGGTCTATTGGCGCGATGTGGTATCATGTGAGGTTGTTGTCCATTTTTGGGGTGATTGGTTATCTGAGCAGTTCATGTTGGGTGAGACGAGACTATCGGATTAGGGATCAGTGCGATAAGGTTATGTGAAGTGTATATTAAAGAACAAATACCATTATTCAGTTTCATAATGAAGTGATGATTCTAGTCAAGATGAGGTATTCAAGGATTTGTTAACTCTGCAGTTGAGTATGAATTTCTGCACATTTTTTCTGTTGTGGTGGTATCGTCAGCATTATAGCAGGATGTGTGTGTGTGTATATATATATATATATATATATATATATATATATATATATAT
>ML436972.1:839-91675 GCA_005239525.1 Nicotiana knightiana
TGATATTAATATATTTTGATTGATTATTTTCTATTTGTTCAACTACGTTCTTATTGTAGTTAATTGAATGTCCGTCAATTAGCTGTGCCTATTTAGTATGTATCTACTTGAGAGAGAGTGCATATTTAGGTAATTGTTTGAACAACACCACTCCCAGAGTATAGACGAAAGTCATAACCGAGGGTTTAGAGGTTGGATTAGAGATAACGATACCTCGGGTGCAATCTAAAGTGAACTGTAATGCAATCTAGCTAGCGTAACTTGAGAGAGTGCGTCTAGTAAATTATCATAATTACTTGAGAGAGATTTATGGTAGATAGAGAGTTCATGATTGATTGAGACGATTAATTAAGCTATAAGAAGTATCGGAGAAAGAATTCACCAACGGGGGAAACCTTAACCTTAGGTCTTTATTATTATTGTTTACATTAAATTGTTAGTCAATTACTAGTTTATTATTTTGTTAATAGAATTAGTTAAATAACACAAATTGATATTCAAAAGTCTTAAGAAAATTGATTAAACATTAGTTTAGTATTTTATAGACCCAATTGATATGTTCAATTCTCTGTGGGATCGACTTTGGGTGTAATACCCCAAATTTATATTTGCAATGCCCGTTTAGTCTTTTTATAAGATATAGTTGAGCGTGATCAAGTACAGCGATGTAGGTGAAGAGCCAGAATCAATAATAATAATGGAGAAGGAGAGGATTGGAGATTGTGTTCGAATTACAATCATTTGGAATGGTAGTAACTTGATTTTTCTTGAAATAAAATTCATACGAGATTTCTTAGCATAATAGCAATGGGATTTTGCAATTTTAATGGAGTACAATATAATTTTTCCCAAAAATATCATACGGATTTTTTTCCTCCTCCAGGTATGTTAAGGCTATCCCTGCTCTCTTTTGGCATGATCCATGCGATACGAACGAAACATGCAAATGCACAAATTTCATAAATGACTCTATTCATAGAAGTATTAGAGATATCTATGTTCTTAAATTTCCATGTGTCATAATATTTTATCATCTGTTCATGGGTCTCTGAAAAATATGAAAGTTAAAAAGAGTTTACTTTATGATATTACTCAAAGGCAAAATGGCCTTATGAAGCTCCGAAAGATTTTATTAATGTACTTTTCATGTATTTCATTCATGTGCATTGATCCATGACCAGATGACGTTATATACGCGTATATATGTAAATATATGCATATGTGATATGGGAAAAGGTTACGGCGTTATATACGCACCACCACCTGATCAGTTGGTATATGATGATGATGTTGCCCACAGTGGCTGAAATATGATTCAAAAGGTTACGACGTCATATACGTGTATATATGTATGTATATTCAAACGGCATTATATACGCGTATATATGTATGTATATATATGTATATGGGATATGTGAAAGGTTATGGCGTTATATACGCACCACCACCTGATCAGCTGGTATACGATGATGATTTTTTCCACAGTGGCCAAGATGATATGATAGGATGCCATCAGAGGCTTAATGATGTTATATACGTACAAACCTATGTATTACATGACATTTCTACGCATATGCATGACATTGTAAATATTTCATGATTTACAGAGCTATCCAGACTTACAGGTTGATTATATGTGTTTTTAATTAATGTTGACTTATTATTACGTTTCAGTTCTGCCTTACATACTCAGTATATTATTCGTACTGACGTCCTTTTGTTGGGGACGTTGCATTCGTGTCTGCATATATAGATAATCAGTTTGATGAGCCCTCATAGTAGACGAGATTGGCATTCAGCGAAGGATCGGTAAGACTCCATCTCATTCGGAGTGCAACCTATTCTATGAGTCATCGTGTCAGAGTTTTCCTACAGACTTATGGGAAGGACGATACCCTACCCCATTTGATGTCAGTAAATCTTAGAGTCTTTGTAGACAGATGTTCAGTTTGTACAGTATGTCAGAGGCCTTAACGGCCCATATGTATTCATGTTTTATGAACGATGGTTCATTTATTTAACATTTGCCCACTTACAATTGTACGTTATGAGTTGTGGCCATGTTGCCCATGATAGTTACAAAGAAAATAAATGAGTTACAGAATGGTTCGCTCGGGCCAATGCGACACCGGGTGCCAGCCACGCCTCCCCAGGTTCGGGGCGTGACACATAGGTAACCACAAGCAAGCACTAGTGTATGAAAGGCTTAACATACTATCCACTAAATGTGGAAGATTTGGTCATGCCACCCATGGTTGCATCTTTCAGATTCAGTCACCCAAAGAGGCAAGCTTTGAAAACTAGTCTTCCATGTCAAATGCTACAACTTACACTAAGCAAATAAGATACACTGGATGGAAAACTGTTTCCTTTGCCGGAAAACCTAACGGGCGCTAGAAACACACGCAATACAACACCAGGATTGGAATCCAAGAGGCGGTGCACTCCTCACAACACACTACACTGACTAAGCCCTCAGCGCAAGCCAAAAACAATATGGGTCAGGCCCAATGTCAAAATACATCCACTTTAAATCAGCCCAACACTACAACTGCAAACTCTTTCCACCCACTCACAAATATTGGGCCACTAGATGTAACGACCCGGTCCGTTGTTACGTAAAAGCCTACATTATAATTACTATTCTTGACTGGTCATGGGTTGGGTATATTGTTATTGATGCGTTAGAGTTGGTAGGCTTAAAATCAGAATGGTTGTAGTGAGAGTTTAGCCACTTCATCCTTAAAAATAGCCTTATAATGGGAAAAGTCAACTGAGGGTTGACTTATTGGTAAACGACCTCGAAATGGTATTTTATAACTCAAATAGCTTTGTTAGGTGATTTGGGACTTAGGAGTGTGTTCGAAATAAGTTTATGAGGTCCGGTGTAGAATTAGGCTTGAATTGGCGAAAGTTAGTTTTTGGCGATTTTCGGTTGGTAGTGGAAAATAGGCTATCGGGGTCAGAATCGAATACTGACAGTTGGAACAGGTTTGCAATGCTATTTTGGATGTGTCTGCAAAATTTCAGGTTAATCGTAGTGGTTTCGGATGGCTTCGACATCAATAGTGGATTTTAGAAATTTCAATTTTTTTAGGCTTGAACTTGATGAAAATTTGGTGTTTTCGTGTTGTTTTTGGCGTTTCGAGGGCTCGACTATTTTGGAATAATGCTATGGGGTTTGTTGGTATGTTTAGTTAGGGCCCCGAGAGGCTCGGGATTGATTTCGGATGGTTGATGGGAAGTTGGAGTGATTTTTGGAAATCTGCTGTGCTGGTTGCTGGTGTTTTCGCACCTGCGGTAGGGGAGTCACAGGTGCGATTACACAAAGGCGGGGAGAAAGGTCGCAGGTGCGAGTTTTGCATGTGTAGGGAATGGTCCGCAGGTACGAGGAGTTTGTCGCACCTGCGATGTCGTAGGTACGGAAATTGTGAGACCCCAGGGGAGATCGCAGGTGCAGAAGGGGCATCGCACCTGCGAAGTCGCATGTGCGAGTAAGTGATCGCAGGTGTGAGAATCACTGTACAGAAGGTATAAAAACCAACCTTCGCAAATTTTAGCCACCTTTCTCAATATATCATCCGGGTTTGAAGCTTTTGAAGGGTTTGAAGAGGAAATTCGATAGTTCTTCACCAAGGTAAGATTTTTGGACTCTAAACTCGTTTATATGTGATCAAAGGTCGGGATTATGGTGTAAATTCATGGAAAAACAGTAGAAAATTGGGTTTTAGGGCTTGAGATTAACGGACCTTTAGGGGTCGATTTGAGGGGTCAAACGAACTCCGATTTTGGTGTTCTTTATATGTACGGAATCGTGGAAGGATGAAGAACACGTTTTTGTAAAAATTTCTGAGTTTTGGGACGTAGCCCGGGGATCGGGTTTTGACTAAATTCGGGTTTTTGAGCTAAATTGATATTTTTCGATTGGGATTCACACCTTAAGCATAATTTGATGATAAAAATCTGAACTTGGTAGATTTGGAGCACTCAGAGGCCGGATTTAGAGGCAAAGGCACTGTGGAATAGTTTTTAGCCTATTTTGAGGTAAGTAATGTTTCCACATTTGGTTCTGAGGGTTCGAAACCCCGAGCTAAATGATTTATGACTATTGTTGAGGTGACACACATGTCAAGTGACGGGCGTGCACCGGGTATTTGTGACCTGGCTTATCCAATGGCCCCGTTTAGTGATTATTCCATGATGATATTTGTGCATCATTAATGTTGTAATTGTGAACATGTCAGAAATCATGATAAGTATAAATGCTAGGCTTCACGCCGGAAATGCTGTGACCCAAGTGGTCGTATATTGCTGTCTCATATTGTGATTATTTGATGTCATATACTCAGTCCGGTTATAGCATATCATTTCATATCTCAGTCTCAGTATTATTAATTACATGCATATTTATCATTGTTTCGGGCTGATGGAGGCATTTGTGATCCATATGAGTGAGACTGAAGAATACTGACTGAGTGAGTCCGAGAGCCTGTTATTAAGACAGTTATGAGAATGGACTGCACACTGCAGTGATATTTAAATCATGCCTTCGTTGGCTTGATATGGCGCTTGGGCCACTAGGGCCCCTCCGGAGTCTTTACACCCCTAGTGAGCGCAGATATTGAGGGATGGATCTTCCCTGGGCATGGATCTTGTCCGAAGACTTGTTTATGAGAGGGACGGATCTTCCCTAGTTATGGAAAATTTTCGAGTGTTATATTCCGGAAATGGATCTTCTCTGTGAGGGCTGGATTGGCCTTTTTCATCAGTACATAGTGACTTAGGTCACCGGTGTTTATGCATATTCCGGGATGGAACTTCCCTGGGCTTGAGAGCCATATATAGTACTGAGTGGACTTCGGTGGGAGAGCTGTGAGAACTATGTGCTTATCCATACTGGTTTCATACATATATTTTATGATGGCATGTAGAGTATACTGGCATACTTGGTATATTTTCTCATCCTGATAAACTGTTAGCATGTCTAAATTCTGCATAATATTTATTCTAACATAATTGAGGTTTTGTCCGTCACTACTTCTCAGCCCATAGTTTGGGTTCGTTACTTCTGGGTTGGTTTACTCACGTTACCCCCTGCACCTTGTGTGCAGATCCAGGTACATCGGGACGCGGTAGCGGATTTTGAGTTGCAGTCACAGTTTCTAGTGGAGTTGTCGAGGTAGCAGCTGGCGATCGCGACCTCGCCTTCTCTTTCTTTATTCCAACTATTTCATTTATATTTTGAGACAATGTTTTCCTTTTCCCCTTTTCTTTACTTTATGTTATAGTAGCTCATGACTGAGTGACACCAGATCCGGGGATTGGAGATTTAAGTTTAGTTTTTAAATGTTGCTTTAAATTTCAGATTCTTAGTTTTATTAATAAATTCGTTTAAAAATCACATTTTAATAGGAATGGAATTTAGCTTAGTTAAATAGGGAGGTTTGCCTGGCTCCACGACATGCGCCATCACGACTCCGGAATTGGGTCGTGACAAGATGGTATCAGAGCCCTGGGTTAAATGGATCTCACCAGTCATGACCAGGGTTAGTAGAGTCTTGCGGATCGGTACGGAGACGTCTGCACATATCTTCGAGAGGCTGCAGAACCTTTTAGGAAAAATCTCACATTCTTTGAATTCTATCGTGCGACTCTGTTGAATTCTGAAACTAAACTTCTGTTATTTTCATTCTCTCACAGATGGTGAGGACTCGTGCTAATGGTGGTGGTGACCAGATCCCAGCAGGACCCGCCCGAGGTCGAGGCTGTGGCAGAGGGAGGGGTGCAGCCCGCTTAGCAGCCGGGACAGTACTTGTAGACCCTCCCATTGTCTAGGAGTAGATCCCCGCAGCTGAGATTTCAGCGGGGCAGACTTAGGCACCAGCAGTACCCATTGTGATTCCAGGTCCTCAGGAGACCCTAGCCCAGATTTTGACGGTGTGCACTATCATGGCATAGGCCGTCGCCGTGTCTAGTGCTGCTACTTCTCAGGCCGGGGGAGGCATTCAGACTCCAGCTGCCCGGATACCTGAGCAAGTTAACCAGGGGATTCAGACACCTGGGACAGTCCCAGTTCAGCCGGTTGCCCTAGCCTAGGATTATGTGGTCCCAGCTTTAGCTGATGATGAGCAGCATAGGTTGGAGAGGTTCAGCAGACTCCAGCCTCCGATTTTTAATGGTACTGAGGGAGAGGACGCCCAGGGCTTTTTGGACAAGTGTCAGAGGATCCTTCGCACATCAGGGATACCGGAGGCTAATGGGGTCCCATTTACTACATTCTAGTTTTCAGAAGCTTCACTTGCTTGGTGGGAGGCCTATGAGAAGCGTTGACCTGCTGATGCAGCGCCTCTTACCTAGCGTCAGTTCTCCATTCTATTCCTAGAGAAGTATATACCGCAGTCCCGCAGGGAGGAACTGCACAGGGAGTTCGAGCAGTTGCGCTAGGAGGACATGACCGTGACGCAATATGAGATGAGGTTCTCCGATTTGGCCCTTCATGCTATCTGGCTAGTTCCCACAGATAGGGAGAGAATCAGGAGGTTCGTTGATGGTCTTACTTATCAGCTTCGGGTTTTTTTGACTAGGGAGAGGGTATCTGGCGCTTCTTTTGAGGAGGTGGTTGACATTGCCAGAGAGATTGAGTCGGTACGCCGCCAAGAGCGGATTGAGAGGGAGTCCAAGAGGTCTTGAGGATCTGGATGTTTTGGTGGGGTTCCTTCAGGAGGGCAGCCTTAGCCCGGCGGAGGCCGTCCATTCAGGAAGGCTCAACCAAGCCGCTCAGGTTATCGTGGTGGATCGGTTGGTCACGACCCTCATAGTTCGCATCAGGCGCAACCATCTTTTTGTTCCTTGCCAGCTCAGAGTTCATCTTGGGCACCATTGGTTCAGAATTCATCTTTGTCTGGTTTTTCCAGCGGTTATCCCGGTACCAGGGGTTCCCTTCAGTCCCTAGTGCCATTCCACGAGAGAGGTTGCTTTGAATGTGGAGATGTGAGCCATATTAAGAGGTTTTTCCCTCGTCTTGCGAGACGTACTTATCAGCAGAGGAGTCAGCCCGTAGTTTCAAAATCAGTAGCTGAACCGCTTGCCCAGGCAGCTAGAGGTGGGGGTCAGACAGCTAGGGGTCGCCCAAGAGGGGGAGGTCGATCTAGTGGTGATCAGGCCCGATTTTATGCATTCCCGGCCAGACCGAATGAGGTGGCTTCTGATGCTGTAACCCTAGGTATTGTTTCAGTCTGTCATGAGAAGCTTAAGTTTTTAATTGATTCCGGTTTTTCATATTCGCATGTTCATCATGAGTTAGCCCATTCTCTGGATACGCCCGTGAATCTGTTGTTACATCTGTTATGTGCTCGCCCCTTGTGGGTGATGTTGCTGTTACGGACCGCGTGTGTCGGTTGAGTGTGGTACCTATTAGGGGTCTGGAGACCCGGGTGTGTGCATGGTAAGGTTATTCGACGTTGATGGATTTTGGAACAACCCTTGACACGTTTGAGGACGAACGTTTGTTTAAGAGGGGGAGAATGTAACGACCCGGTCCGTCGTTACGAAAAAACCTACATTATAATTACTATTCTTGACTGGTCATGGGTTGGGTATACTGTTATTGATGCGTTAGAATTAGTAGGCTTAAAATCAGAATAGTTGTAGTGGGAGTTTAGCCACTTTGTTCTTAAAAATAGCCTTATAATGGGAAAAGTCAACTGAGAGTTGACTTATTGGTAAACGACCTCGGAATGCGTATTCTATAACTCGAATAGCTTCGTTAGGTGATTTGGGACTTAGGAGTGTGTCCGGAATAATTTTATGAGGTCCGGTGTAGAATTAGGCTTGAATTGGCGAAAGTTAAATTTTGGTGATTTTCGGTTGGCAGTGGGAAATAGGCTATCGGGGTCAGAATGAAATTCTGACAGTTGGAACAAGTTCGTAATGCCATTTTGGATGTGTCTACAAAATTTCAGGTTAATCGGAGTGGTTTTGGATGGTTTCGGCATCATTGGTGGATTTTAGAAATTTCAAAGTTCTTACGCTTGAATTTGATGAAAATTTGGTGTTTTCGTGTTATTTTTGGTGTTTCGAGGGCTCGACTAAGTTGTAATAATTCTATGGGGTGTGTTAATATGTTTGGTTGGGGCCCCGAGAGGCTCGAGATTGATTTCAGATGGTTGACGGGAAGTTGGAGTGATTTTTGGAAATCTGTTGTGCTGGTTGCTGGTGTTTTCGCACCTGCGAAAGGGGAGTCGCAGGCGCGGTTACGCAGGGGCAGGGAGAAAGGTCGCAGGTGCGAGTTTTGCATGTGTAAGGAATGGTCCGCATGTGCGAGGAGTTTGTCGCACCTGCGATATTGCAGGTGCGGAAATTGTGAGACCCCAGGAGAGATCGCAGGTGCGGAAGGGGCATCGCACCTGCGAAGCCGCAGGTGCGAGAATCACTGGACATAAGGTATAAAAAATAACCTTTGCGAATTTTATCCACCTTTCTCAATATTTCATCCGGGTTTAAAGCTTTTGAAGGGTTTTGAAGAGGAAATTCGATAGTTCTTCACCAAGGTAAGATTTTTGACTCTAAACTCGTTTATATGTTATGGTGTAAATTCATGGAAAACAGTAGAAAAATTGGGTTTTAGGGCTTGATATTAAGGGACCTTTAGGGTTCGATTTGAGGGGTCAAACGAACTCCGATTTAGGTGTTCTTTATATGTACGGAAGCGTGGAAGGATGAAGAACACTTTTCTGTAAAAAGTTTTAGAGTTTCGGGACGTGGGCTTGGGTCGGGTTTTGACTAAATTCGGATTTTTTAGCTAAATTGATATTTTTCGATTGGGATTCACACCTTAAGCATAATTTGATGATAAAAATCTGTACTTGGTAGACTTGGAGCACTTAGAGGCCGGATTTAGAGGAAAAGGCACTGCGAAATAGTTTTTAGCCGGTTTTGAGGTAAGTAACGTTTCCACACTTGGTTCTGAGGGTTCGAAACCCCGAGCTAAATGATTTATGACTATTGTTGAGGTGACGCACATGCCAAGTGACGGGCGTGCGGGCGTGCACCGAGTATTTGTGACATGGCTTATCCCATGGCCCCGCTTAGTGATTATTCCATGATGATATTTGTGCATCTATTAATGTTGTAATTGTAAACATGTTAGAAATCATGATAAGTATAAATGCTAGGCTTCATGCCGGAAATGCTGAGACCCGAGTGGTCGTATATTGCTGTCTCATGTTGTAATTATTTGATGTCATATACTCAGTCCGGTTATAGCATATCATTTCATATCTCAGTCTCAGTATTGTTAATTACATGCATATTTATCATTGTTGCGGGCTGATGGAGGCATTTGTGATCCATGTGAGTGAGACTGAAGAGTAATGACTGAGTGAGGCCGAGAGCCTGTTATTGAGACAGTTATGAGAATGGGTTGCGCACTGCAGTGATATTTAAATCATGCCTTCGTTGGCTTGATATGGCGCTTGGGCCACTAAGGCCCCTCCGGAGTCTTTACACCCCTAGTGAGCGCAGATATTGAGGGATGGATCTTGTCCGAAGTGATGAGGGATGGATCTTCCGTGGGCAGGGATCTTGTCCGAAGTGATGAGGGATAGATCTTCCCTGGGCATGGATCTTGTCTGAAGCCTTGTTTATGAGAGGGATGGATCTTCCCTGGTTATGGAAATTGTTCGAGTGTTATATTCTGGAGATGGATCTTCTCCGTGAGAGCGGGATTGAACTTTTTCCTCAGTACATAGTGACTTTGGTCACCGGTGTTTATGCATATTCCGGGATGGAACTTCCCTGGGCCTGAGAGCCATATATAGTACTGAGTGGACTTCTGCGAGAGAGCTGTGAGAACTATGTGCTTATCCATACTGATTTCATACATATATTTTATGATGGCATGTAGAGTATACTGGCATACTTGGCATATTTTCTCATCCTGATAAACTGTTAGCATGTCTAAATTCTGCATAATATTTATTGTAACATAATTGAGGTTTTGTCCGTCACTACTTCTCAGCCCATCGTTGTGGTTCGTTACTTCTGAGTTGGTGTACTCACGTTACCCCATGCACCTTGTTTGCAGATCCAGGTACATCGGGACGCGGTAGCGGATTTTGAGTTGCAGTCAGAGTTTCTAGTGGAGTTGTCGAGGTAGCAGCTGGCGATCACGACCTCGCCTTCTATTTCTTTATTCCACCTATTTCATTTATATTTTGAGACAATGTTGTCCTTTTCCCCTTTTCTTTACTTTATGTTACAGTAGCTCATGACTGAGTGACACCAAATCCGGGGATTGGAGATTTAAATTTAGTTTTTAAAAGTTGCTTTAAATTTCAGATTCTTAGTTTTATTAATAAATTCGTTTAAAAATCACAGTTTTACTGGGAGTGGAATTTAGCTTAGTTAAATAGGGAGGCTTGCCTGGTTCCACGACAGGCGCCATCATGACTCCGGAATTAGGTCGTGACACTAGAGAATCTAGATGGACAGTATACTGTAAACACAACACAAACCACCCAAATCAATAGTTCTACGTCGGAAGACTCACAGCCATCACATACGCCAAATCAGATAAGCCAATTGATACCTCCCTCTCACGTGCCTATACCCGTTCCCAGTAAAACTACATTTATTAACCATATTACTAATTTACTTGAGCCACATTCTTACTCTTCCCCCTCCATTAATGAATTTACCACGTCTCCTCCAGAGATGCAGACACATAAACCCCAGCATCCACGTGACAACCTTCTTGCAATCTTGGGCCAATCCAATAAACAAAACTTAAAAACCACTTCACCCTCATCCGCCACATCTGCGCTACCAAATAACGCACAAACACCACATCTTCATGTAACAGTACCCTACTCACCCTCAACTAATAGGGATCCCAAGAACCCAGGCGAGCCACATAATTACCCTACATATGACCATCATCATGATTCTTCAACTCCCTCTACTAATACTAATTCACCAATCCAAACAATTACGACATACTCACAAGAAAATTACACTCAACTTCCAGTATCACCTTCTAGCCATGCAACGACCAACAATCCCCCAAAGTTCAAACCTCAGGGAGAACACCCTGAACAACTCCCAACTATTTCATCTCCCCAGGTTAACCATGCAGGGGCCTAAACTAACCCATATCCAATATCTGCTAGTATGCACATCACAACCACAGACTTTAGACATGCCACTCTAGTCATGGTTGGAGATGGGGCTGCAAGGGTATGCACTGATCTTCACGGTGGAATTGAACAACCAGGAGATAGTTCGGCTTGTCCAGAATCCTACTCACTTAGTCGAGATCATGACGGAAGGGATGCGACTGGGCATGGAAGCTTATTCTCATCAACAGTGGTTCACAACCCAGACATCACTAATAATCGAGCACCAAGCCTCCTCTTCGACCCGGCCACAATGGCCATTCCTATGAGCCTAATGAGTCAAGAATGGAACCCACAGATCAACCTTCTCCGCTTCTACCCTCCTCATCACATGGGTCAAGTGTATGCACCTTGGTTCCAATATCTCACTTCCTTCAATAATCTCTCCCCTTATTCGAGCCCACTGAGCCCATTCGACAATATCACTACCCAAACCAGTCCTCCACAAACTCCACCACAATCTCCGCCCGCACTCGACAGCACCACAAGGCAAGAGTTAGCAGACATTCTCGCAGAGATGAGGGAGACAAGGACAGAATACTGGTGTCTAACAAATGTTCAATTCTACAACCTAAAAGAACAGTTCGAAAAAAAATTCATTCTCAAGTGCCCACCAGAACTAGTCACATGCAGTCTCAACTTCAGGCCATCAACAAACCACGAGGCTGGGAAGTATGCAATGGTGATCATTCCGATGCTTCTGCAGCTCCCTATAAGTCTGGATCAGATGACACAAGTCCCACTAGTTCAGAAAAAAAGCCCTAACTCTTATATGAATTTCTTAATTTGGAACTATAGAGGCTCGCACAACCCTGAGTTTAGAAGGCACTTTAGATCCTTATTGGACAATCATCGACCAACACTGGCTATACTACTTGAGACTCACATGCATGACCATACACAACTTACTACTGATTTTAATTTTTCCAATACGGCACAAGCACCTGCAAATGGTTTAGTAGGTGGTATAGTAGCTATGTGGCAGGAGGCTCGCATAAATATGAGGGAGATGCAGGTCACTGATCAAGAGATACACTGTTTGGTCCAGGTATGTCCCTCTAAACCGACTTGGTTAATATCTGTTATATATGCAAGCCATGATTTAAATTCAAGACAAAACCTCTGGAATAATCTAGCTAGGTTAAAAGACACAATAACCATGCCTTGGTTAATAGGAGGTGACTTCAATGATATAATTGAAGCTAGAGAAAAATTTGGTGGACTACCAATTCGAAATAATAGGTCTGACAAGTTTAGACAATGTTTAAATTATTGTGAATTAATTGATTTAGGATACCAGGGAAGTAGATTCACTTGGACTAATAAACAACATTATGGTCATACAATATTAGAAAGACTTGATAGATTCCTAGCAAATTATGACTGGTTAAAGTTATATCCTGAATGCACTGTTACACACCTTCCCCGCACTCACTCTGACCACTGCCCCTTGCTTATTAATTTGCACCCTAGCCATAACGTACCTCATAAACCGTTTAGATTTGAATTTATGTGGGCTTCGTATCCTCAATTTCAACATATTGTTCAAGAGGCTTGGAAGGTAGATGAACCTCTACTAATGACTATTGAAAATTTTAAAGAACTAGCCACTACTTGGAATCACAATACTTTTGGGAACATTTTTCATCGCAAAAGGAAAATATTAGCCAGATTACAAGGAATTCAATTATCTATTCATTATCCTACTAGCCTTTTTCTTCAAAATTTAGAAGCACAATTAAATCTTGAATATAGTAATATTCTACGACTCGAAGAAGACTTTTGGAAACTAAAATCTCGTATTAACTGGTTAAATGACGGAGACGCCAATACAAAGTTCTTCCATATGTCTATTCTACAAAGACATAGAAGGAATAGAATAAATTCCCTAAGGGATACAGGAGGCAACTGGATTTATAGCCAAACAGATTTACAAACTTTAATATTAAATTACTATAGTCAGATCTTTAGGACACAAGAAATGTACTCCACTAACATGCACATGTTATGGAATCCCTGTACTATCACTCCAGCTGATATTGCTCAACTAGAAGAGCCACTCAGATATCAAGAAATTACTTAGGCAATTCATAGCTTCAAATCACATAAGGCTCCAGGACAGGATGGACTACATCCTTTTTTTTTATCAAAAATACTGGCAAAAATAGAACCAAAGGTCTCAAACTTTTGCTATGAAGTATTTCATACAAAACAAATTCCTCCTGAGTTAAATAAAACTCTTATGTGCTTAATTCCTAAAGTAAAACACCCCACGAGCATTCAACAATTCCGACCTATTAGCGTCTGTAACACCTTATACAAGATCATCAATAAGATCATTGTTAACAGGCTCAAGACAATTATTAGCAAAATAATAGGTCCCACTCAAATAAGCTTCCAGCAAGGAAAGCGAGCTTCTGATAATGCCATAATTGTTCAGGAAGCTTTAAACTACTTAAATAAGAAAAAAGGCAAAAATGCTTACATGCTTCTCAAACTTGACCTAGAAAAGGCATTTAAACGCCTTGAATAGTCTTTCATACGAAGAACACTCTTTTATTTTAAATTACCCATATCTTTCATAAATTTAATAATGTCTTGCATCACCACTCCGACTATCTCTATTTTACTCAACGGTTCCAGCACTCCTTACTTCCAACCCACTAGAGGCATAAGCCAAGGGGATCCATTATCGCCTTATCTGTTCATGCTCTGCATGGAAATGCTCTCACATAACATCAATAATGTTGTTGATCATCTCCAATGGCAGCCACTAAAATTGTCAACAACTGGCCCAGAAATCTCTCATTTATTCTTTGCGGACGATATTATACTTCTATCAAAAACGACCACCAGTAGTTGTCACACAATTATTGAAGTCTTGAATAGTTTTGCCAACTATCAGGGCAAAAAATTAACTTTGAAAAATCAAAAGTATTTTTCTCCAAAAATTGCAGCAGTCCTGATAAAGCCTTTGTCACAAGTTCCTTTAATATAAGAGAGGGCAGCTCCTTTGGTAAGTATTTAGGTTTTTCCATGTTTTAAGCCTAAGCAGGCAGACTTCCAATTCTTGCTTGACAATTTCAACAATAAACTGTCAGGCTGGAAAATAAATTTTCTAACTCTATCAGGAAGGGCTACTCTAATTAAAGCCACCCTCAATTCCCTACCTAACCATGTTATGCAATACATTAGGATGCCACCACTATCATAAAAATGGAGCTTTATCAAAAGAATTTTCTATGGGGAACTACACCAACAAGAAAGAAATTACACCTTCTGAATTGGAAGAAAGTAACTACTCCGACACAAAGAGGAGGCTTAGGAATTAGGAAAGTAAGGAAAAAAAATACATTTTTGCGAGCTAGCCTTGCATGGAGAGCCTTTCATAAACCACAAGAAATATGGGTTCAGGTGCTACTGGAAAAATATTTAAAAAAACCAACCAAATCTTCTCTTCACTCCTTCACTTGGTCCAACATTATCCAAGGATGGCAACAATGCCAATTAGGACTCCAATGGAAGTTAGGACGAGGCTGTCATATTAATTTCTGGAATGAACCTTGGGTAAAGGTAGGAACAAAAATTCGAAGCCTCATACAAGGCCCATTACTGGAAGGTCAAGATAAACTTACTGTCTCCTCCATCCTAAGTGACACAGGATGGGATTGGAACCAAATTCCTTTTGAACTTCCCCACGAATTGACACAAACAAATTAAATCAGTCTACATATCTAATTTTCGCATCATTGAAGATAGCCTTCGTTGGGGACTTACCAATTCAGGCACCTTTACAGTTAAAACCATGTATAACATTTTGGAAAATCAATCATATATGCCCCCCAACCCTGCTATAACGTACGCATGGATATGGAAATTACCAATCCCTCCTAAAATTGGATCCTTCATTTGGCTACTTTACCACAATAAATTACCAACTAAAGAATAACTTAGAAAATTTACAATAACTCAGGATGCTACATGTCATTATTGCGGCCACCACGATGAAACCATTCCCCATATATTTTTTACTTGCATAAATGCACAAATATTTTGGCATGACCTAGGTTTCCAACATCACATCAATACCATTTCCAAAACCTATGATGTACGTACCTCACTACACAAACTCCTAACATGTAAAAGTTTCAACTTTCCTTTTAATATAAACCCGCGCACATACCTCCCATTTTGCCTTTGGCACATTTGGCTTATTCGAAATAGTAACTTATATACATCCACAAGAGATACGGCTCGAGTTCACTGGGTAAACCAACGAGCCATTGAGTATACATACCTTGTAACTCGCTATTCTAAACGCAATAAACATAGAGCTACAAACCTAAAATGGCATCCACCAACAGGCCCTAACTACAAACTCAATACTGATGGAGCTCACTCCTCATCAACAGCTGGAATAGGTGGTTTGATAAGAAACTCTACTGGAGATTGAATTGTTGGCTTCATAGGATTGATACCAACCCATTTGCCACTGGAAGCTGAATTGCATGCCCTTAAAACTGGTCTCCAGTTAGCAAT
This sequence comes from Nicotiana knightiana, assembly GCA_005239525.1. Lineage (NCBI taxonomy): Eukaryota > Viridiplantae > Streptophyta > Magnoliopsida > Solanales > Solanaceae > Nicotiana > Nicotiana knightiana. Next base: position 16,553 of record ML436972.1, read on the forward strand.
ACAATGTATTATCTTCCCACTTGAAGTGGAAGTAGATGAACAAGAGATAATTAGATTGCTAGCTACGCATCAATCACCTTTTGACAATTTGCTCAATGATTGCAGGTACCTCCTGGACCGGCTAGGTAAACCATCAGTAAAACATGTGTACGGGGAGATCAATAGGGTGGCTGACCACTTAGCTAAGCCTGGGCAAAACCGGGAAGATGACTCCATAACTGATGTTTTTGAAGAAGCACCTTCTTTTGTTGAACAATTTTTGGCTGAGGATAAGCACTTGGCAACGTTACAAGTCCAACAAACACCTGCTCCTATGCAGCCTAATATGAATATGATGCAGCATAACAATAGTAACTTAGGTAGTAATAGTAACTTAGGCAGTAGGGATAGAGATGCTAATACTACATCTATATTTTGCTGTAATGCTCGAACGCCATGTACAACTATGGCCTCTGCAAGCCACCACTCTATACACACTATTTAAAGCTTATGTAATCTAATATCTTTTCTACCAAAAAAAAAAAAAAACATATTTAAAATCACAAATTTTAAAAGTCTTTATTTTTTTTTTCAAACTTCGAATCAAATTCGAAAAATGAGAGTCTTAAATTGCCACTTTGATGCACTTTATGCAATGAGATTTCCTACGGTATCGATGGTTCTTAAAACCCGATTGAATCGATCCTAGATAAAAAATTTATGTTTCAATTATATTTATACTTGTACTAAATAATTAAGATAGGTTTTTATATTACTAACTGAAGCGAACTAAATAAATCTACATACATATACACATGCATACATGTATGCATGTATGTATGTATGTATGTAAACTTGGGATGAATTCAGATAAAAACGATTCATATATATGTTATAACAGCCAAGCATAGTGAAACGGAAGAAATGAGCAAATAGCTACTTTCGGAGCTATTCAACATATAATTACTGTATAAGAATTATTCAGCAATTAGTTACTTTGTAATGCGAAAATAAAATTTAAATTTTTTTTAATATATAAAACACCAGTGTGATAGCAGTTCGAAAAAAATAGTAAGTAGAACCACATATTATAGAGTTTGCTGCATTTTAGTTGGACGTCAACGAAAATATTTACGTATCACGTCCTCCCTTCCAATTTTACAAACTTTTAATAGTAGAACTTTGCGTGATAGTTTAAAACTTTGGAGTAAATTATTCAAATTATTAAATACGTCAACAAGGTTTTTGTCAACATAAACTGACGTAGTGTATTAAAATATATGGATAAATTAGAGTAAAAAAAAATTTAAAACTCTAATATTTAAAAGCTGGTAAATCCATAAATGGTTTTTATAATTTGTTGATATTTTTTGACAAATTGATGATTGGTTTTATTGGCGATATCATTTGTAGTTATGGTTAAAATTTGAAGCTATTCGACGAAGATTTTGACCTATTTGTTGCCTTTTTGGTGAGTTGAAGTTCGTAGGAAACGAAATTTGATTATTCATCTTTTATATACAATATTATAATAGTATACAATATTGTATATCAGGTGTATACACACTGTTGCAAAAAAATAACTGGCTATGAGATTGTAAACTTAAAATTTTTGGTTATGTAGGTACAATATTGTGTGTTGGCTGTACTTTACGCAAATCTCTCTTTAAAAAATACTCTTATTCATGATTATATAATGAGATTTTTTATTCCTATACCATATATGAAACTATATTATCAAAAATGTCTATGATTAGCATATTGCCCGACCTGGACATATTTTTTCTACAAAATATAAACAACTCATTTAAAACAGAATCCTTTCAGCTGTATAATTCCTTTTATAGGCGCGCGAATTTGGGATATTAAGGATTCTTCCGGATTTTCTTCAACGCAAATCTCGCTATTAATTAAGCTCGTTTCTCTCACAATTTCGGCACTCTGTTTTTCAAAATACTCTGTTTTCACTGTATATTCTAATTTCACAATCAAAATCGAATAAATTAGCTACAATTTTACTGAATCACGCGCAATTATGTCGAAAATAGCTATTATGCTTCAGGTAAATGGGAATTGGGATAGCTTTGGGAGATACAGAGATTTTTAGGTCAATGGAATTGTAGTCAGCGAAGATGCAAGTTTGTTACTACCCGAAATCCCACATTCAGGCCGTGATGGCGTCTAACATTGAACTCGCTAGACAAGCCAACGTTACTAGTTATTCCGATTTATCCCTTTGTTGTTTAACATTTTTATAAGTGACCTATAAGAACAAATAGATAAGAGAAAGCAGAAGGTAAGAAATTTAACATCTTAAATAAACAATTCGCACAAAATTTCCATAAACATACCCCCAAGACTGGTGTCACATATTCACGAACAGTCTAAGATTTTTACTAAAAACAAAGTCTGAACAAAAACAATGCAATTGTCTCGGAAATACAAGGAAAAACAGAAATAAAGAGGAATGAGATAGGAGGTGACGCCAAGGCCTGCGGACGCCTGCAGGACTACCTCAGTGTCGCCTGTGGACTGAAGGACACTTCCTCGATCACTGTCCACCGGGTCCGGTACCGTAATCTGCACAACATAAAGAAATGCAGGTTTAGCATCAGTACAACCGACCCCATGTACTGAGTAAGTGCCGAGCCTAACCTCGACGAAATAGTGACGAGGCTAGGACACGATAAATAATAAACACTTGTGCAATTCAATAATATATAATAGAAATAACGGCAGGAAGTGAACAGTAAAGTACAAATACGGGAAGAACATGCCAGGGCACAAAGGGGAAAAACACTTATTGAGTAACAGAATATGACAACCGTATAGTATCAGAATAAAACAGGGAATAGACAAGTGCACGACATCAAACTACATAACATGTGTAGATCAATATAAATATTGAATTTCATTCGTTCTACAATTTTACTACAAAATATCTACAATATAGTTCATAATTGTATTTAGCTTTGATTTTTTGCAGGTTCATCTGGAACACTGAATTTAATTAATATGCCAACATCTCCGGTGATAGTGAAATATGAAAATATAATCATAACAGAAAATACACCAAATGTTATTGAAGTAGGCCAAGTATACAAAGACAAACAAATAATTGTCAGTGCAATGAAGCACTATTCTGCCATGAACAAGTTCCAATTTAGGGTGAAAAGATCTAGTGCTAGAAGGTAGGAACAGATCAATGGTCAAAAATCATTTTTTGTTTAATTTATAGTTTATTTGTATTTTTTTACTTCTTCATTTTTTGTGATATCTTTGAATACAAATTGTAGATAGTTTGTATTTTTTTGTATGTAAATTGTTAAATATGCTATTTCAATGCTAAAACAACCTTTTTTTTTAAATCTACATTTTTCATACTATTGTTTAAATTATTTTTTTCTGTAGCTACTGCCTGATATGTGTTGGAAAAAATTATATGTCACGATCGAATTTCCCACATCGTGATGGCGCCCAACAATAGGGTTAGGTAAGCCAACATAAATTCTACTAAGTGTTACCCTTCCCATGTGATTAATTAATCCAACTTTTACCAGTTTTAAGAATTTATTTACATGATATTAGTCGGTGACATGAAAATAAGACATCTGATACGTGAGTCAAAAGATAAGCATATGTATGAAGATGCATCCCCAAAACCCAAAATGTACGCACGTGCGCCAGGAACTAGTGTCACTAGTGTCCCGGGAAGCTATCAGGATATACAAGAAGGATATATCAACATATATACAAATCCACAGTCTGAATGGAATAGACGGGGAAAATAACAAAAGGAAACTCTAGGGTGCTACCAGGAATCGCCAGGGAGAGCAGCTCACCGTGAAGTATAACCAACACCGGTCAGTATCTAGCACAGGACTGATAATCAAACGTACCAACCTCCAGACCTGTACAGTCAAGTAAAGAAGAAAAGAAAGTGCAGCATGAGTACATACATAAATATGTACCCAGTGAGTATCCCGTCTAATCTCGAAGAAGTAGTCACGAGAAGTCGACTCGATACTCACTAAGGTCCAAGAGTAATAAAGTAAGCAGGATGTAAGGAAAACAGTAGGCATGTAAGACAAATAACCAAGTACATCGATATTAGACATCAAAGAACAATCCAAAATCCACCAAGATTGGTATCCGCCATGGCGTACGGCCCGATCCCATCCTGTAATCCTCGTCGTGGCGTACGACCCAATCCCATCATGTAGTCTCAATCTCGCCGTGGCGTACGGCCCGCTCCTATAATATACTCTCTCATCACTCTGCCGAGTCATACTACCCGATCCCACAATATAATGAATCATCACTTTGTCGTGGCTTACGGTCCGATCCCATAATATAGTCAATCATCACTCTGCCGTGGTGTACCGCCCGATCCCGCAATATAGTCAATCATCACTCTGTCGTGGCGTACGGCCCGATACCATCCCGTGATTCCTCTTATCACACTTAAATCAAGCCAAGTATCACAACGTTCAGAGGCAACAATACCAATCACACAAGAATACAAGGCATATTTAGGCTACAACAGGAAAAAATAATGAACATGTTGTGTCCTAACTACCCGGACGAAGCAGTAATAGCCACTACGTACGGACTCTCGTCACTTGGTGCGTACGTAGCCCCCAAACAAGATCACATAGCAATCAAGGTTACCTAGATGGACAATTTCCCTCTTACGAGGTTAGAAAGGAGACTCACTTCGATAAAAGCACTCCTCGGACCAAGGACCGGATCAAAAGATGCGCCCGAACTCCGAAACTACTCCTGACGACTCACAACTAGCCAAACATGATGTAATTGAATCAATTTAAGGTTCAAGAAGAAGTATTAGCAAGAATTCCTAAAATTTAACATTCTTGACGATTTTTGAAATTTTGACCCCGGGCCCACGCGTTCGGATTTCGAAAATTCTTGGAGGAATAAATTACCCGAAGCCTAAGGAGTGAAATTATATAATTTATTTAAGAATTCAATGGCTCAAAAGGGGTAATTCACTAATTTTCCAAAAATCCCATTTACAACCCCAAAACCTAGGTTTTTTTCCTCAGAATTAGTAGTTGATTTCTTTGTTAATTCATGTATGAAACTAGATAAATGAAAAGAATTTACTTAACTCTACTCAATTTGGGTCAAGAGCAGGTTCTTGAAGCTCCTAGAACTCTCTAATGGAGGTGAAAGGGTTGAAAAATGAAGAAATCCCGTAATTTTGGGCATTTAAATGAGGCTGCCTACAGGGGTTCCGCACCTATGACCTTGGGACCGCAGGTGCGGTCTCGCACCTGCGAGAAATTGGTCGCCCCTTCGGAAAAGGGCCTGGGACCCTGGGCTCGCAGCTGCGGAGTCGGGAGCCGCACCAGCGGTCCCGCTTCTGCGAAAGATTGGTCGCGCCTGCGAAGGCCTTGACCGCAGGTGCAGTCTCGCACCTGCAACTGGGCGACCGCACCTGCGGCCACACCAGATGCAGCTGCACCAACAGTGATTTTTGTTGGTTTTTGGTCTCGTGCGGGGTCCGAGAGGCACCTGGGCCCACCCAAGTCCCCGTCAAAATATACCCACAAGTCCCAAATCATTATATGGACTTGCTCGAGCCTACGGATCACTCATAACATCGCTAAAACTCAAAATCACTCTCCAAAACTCCTTGGATCAAATTAAGAACTTAAGAAATTCTAGAATTCACCTCATCGCGCCGAACGGGCCTATACTACTCGGAATGACTTCAAATTTTTCAGACAAGTCATAAATTACTATACAGAACTATTCCCGGTATCGAAATTCTGTTCGAACCTCGAAAACACAAAAATGCATCCCAAACCAAAATATGGACAAGAATTTCTTGTTTCAATATTGGGCGCCGAAATGCCCCCGGGTCATCAGAAACCTAATCCGAACATATGCCTAAGTCCGAAATCATCACACGAAGCTACTGGTACCGTTGAAACTCTATTCCGGGGTCGTTTACCCAAAATGTTGACCGAAGTCAAACTTGGCCTTAAAGGCCAGCCTTAAGGAACCAATTGTTCCTATTGCCCTCAAAACACCTCCGAATCCCGAACCACCGGTCCCCGCATGTCATAAATCATAAAATGCCACTATGGGAAATTTCATTTAGGGGAACGGGGTCCAATAACGCAAAACGACCGGTCGGGTCGTTACATTCTCCACCTCTTAAACAAACGTTCGTCATCGAACGAGTCTAGAATCATACCTGAAGTGCTGAATAAGTGTGGATATCTTCTAAGCATGTCCTCCTCGGAATCCCAGGTCGCCTCCTCATCTGGCTGGCCCCTCCACTGGAACTTTACGGAAAAAACTCTCTTGGACCTCAACTGACGGTCCTGTCTATCAACAATAGCAACTGGCTCCTCCTCGTAGTCCAACCTCTCATCCGACTGAATAGTGCTGAAATCGACCACATGATAGAAGTCGGCGTGGTACCTCCGGAGCATGGATACATGAAAAACTGGGTGAACTCCCGATAAGCTGGGAGGCAAGGCCAGGTCATAAGAAACCTCCCCAACTCGCCTCAACACCTCGAATGAACCTATAAACCTTGGTCTCAACTTGCCCTTCTTCCCAAACCTCATAATACCCTCCATAGGCAAAACTTTCAACAGGACTCTATCTCCCTCCATGAATGATACATCACGCGCCCTCTGATCCGCTTAACTCTTCTGTCTGGACTGTGCTGTACGGAGTCTCTCCTGAATCAACTTCACTCTCTCTAAGGCATCCATCACCAGGTCGGTGCCATATAACTTAGCCTCGCCGGTCTCAAACCACTCGATAGGGGAACAACATCGCCGACCATACAACACCTCAAATGGTGCCATCTCAATGCTGGACTGATAAATATTATTGTAAGCAAACTCCGCCAAAGGCAAGAACTGGTCCCACTGACCCCCGAAATAAATCACACATGCCCTGAGCATGTCCTCCAATATCTGAACTGTACGCTCTGACTGACCATCAGTCTGGGGATGAAATGTTGTGCTGAGGTCTATCTGGGTGCCCATCTCACTATGCAATGCTCTCTAGAAGTGCGAGGTGAACTGAGGGCCTCGATCTGATATGATGGACACCGGCACACAATGCAACCAGACTATCTCCCGAATGTAGATATATGCCAACCACTCAGATGAATATGTGGTAGCCACTGGAATGAAATGCGCCGATTTGGTCAATCTATCCACAATGACCCAAACCGCGTCCACCTTCCGCGAAGTCCGAGGCAATCCCACCACAAAATCCATAGCAATGCGCTCCCATTTCCACTCAGGAATGGGCATCTGCTGAAGTAGGCCTCCTTGCCTCTGGTGCTCATACTTAACCTGCTGGTAATTGAGGCACCTAGTCACATACTCCACAATGTCCTTCTTCATTCTCCTCCACCAGAAATGCTGCTTCAAATCACGATACATCTTCGTAGCACCAGGGTGAATAGAATATCGAGAACTGTGCGCCTCCTCTAGAATCCTCTCCCTCAGGCCATCAACATTAGGAACACATAAGCGGCCCTGAAGTCTCAGAACACCATCCTCGCCAATAGTAACCTCCTTGGCCCTAACCTGAACCACTGTTTCCCGAAGCTCTGCCAAGCACGGATCATAGAACTGTCGGGCCTTAATCTCCCCCAATAACGAAGACTGAGCAATCACATGTGCCAATACTCGACGAGGCTCTAAAAGATCTAATCTCACCAAGAGATTGGCCAAGGACTGAATGTCCAAGGCTAGAGGTCTCTCCTCCGCTGCAATATAAGCCAAGCTATCCATATTCTCAGCCTTCCGGCTCAACGCATCCGCCACCACATTAGCCTTGCTCGGGTGATAAAGAATGGTAATATCATAATCCTTCAACAACTCAATCCATCTGCGCTGCCTCAAATTAAGATTCTTCTGTTTAAATAATTGCTGCAAGCTGCGGTGGTCGGTGTAGACTTCACAAGACACCCCATACAAATAGTGCTTCTAGATCTTAAGAGCATGAACAATCGCTGCCAACTCCAAATCGTGCACCAGGTAGTTCTTCTCGTGAACCTTCAGCTGGCGTGAAGCATAAGCAATAACTCTCCCCTCTTGCATCAACACGCAGCCCAAGCCAACGCGTGAAGCGTCGCAATACACCGTGTACCTCCCAGAACCGGATGGCAATACTAGAACTGGCGCTGAGGTCAATGCTGTCTTGAGCTTCTGAAAGCTCGCCTCACACTCGTCAGACCATCGAAACGGGGCATTCTTCTGAGTCAATCTGGTCAATGAGCTGCAACAGAAGAGAAACCCTCCACAAATCAGCGATAATAACCTACTAGGCCCAAAAAGCTCCCGATCTCAGTAGCTGAAGTAGGACGCGACCAACTCTGAACTTCCTCGATCTTCTGAGGATCAACCTTGATACCCTCTCCGGATACCATATGCCCCAAAACTGCCACGGAATCCAACCAAAACTCACTTGGAGAATTTAGCATATAGCTTCTGCTCTCGCAAGGTCTGGAGCACGACTCCCAAATACTGCGCGTGCTCCCCCAGGCTACAGGAGTAAATCAAAGTGTCATCAATGAATACAATGACGAAGGAATCAATATACAGCCTGAACACCCTATTCATCAAGTCCATAAAGGCTGCTGGGGCATTAGTCAACCCAAAGGACATCACCAGGAACTCATAATGGCCATACCTCATACGAAAACCAGTCTTCGGAACATCTGAAGCCCGAATCTTCAACTGATGATACCAGGATCTCAAGTCAATCTTAGAAAACACACGAGCACCCTGCAACTGGTCAAACAAATCATCGATGCAAGGCAAGGGATACTTGTTCTGAATGGTAACCTTGTTCAACTGGCGGTAATCAATACACATTCGCATAGACCCATCCTTCTTCTTCACAAATAGAACTGGAGCACCCCACGGTGACACACTCGGTCTGATGAACCCCTTAGTTAACAACTCCTCAAGCTGCTCCTTCAACTCCTTCAACTCTTTCGGAGCCATACGATACGGAGGGATAGATATAGGCTGAGTATCTGGGGCTAAATCAATGCATAAATCAATATCACGGGCCGGAGGCATGCCCGAAAGATCCGAAGGAAATAAATCAGCATACTCTCGAACAACTGGCACAGAATCAATCGTCGGAGACTCGGTGGTGGTGTCCCGCACATAAGCCAAATAGGCTAGACAACCCTTCTCGACCATATGTCGAGCCTTCAAGAACGAAATAACCCGGCTGGATGTGCTAACTGAAGAACCCCTCCATTCCAGCCTAGGAGATTCAGGCATGGCCAAAGTATCTGTCTTGGCATGGCAATCGATCATGGCATGATAAGGAGATAGCCAATCCATGCCCAGGATAACCTCAAAATCAACCATGTCGAGCAATAAAAGGTCGGCTCTGGTCTCAAACCCACAGAAGGTGACCACACAAGATCGATACACCCGGTATACCACCACAGAGTAGCCCACAGGAGTGGACACATATATAGGAGATCCCAAAGACTCTAGAGAGACATCCGGAAAAAGGATCAAATAAGGCTGAAACATATGAATAAGTGGATCCCGGATCAAATAATATTGAAGCCTCTCTACCACATACTGAGATAATACCTGTGATCACGGCGTCTGAAACCACTGCATCTGATCTGGACGGAAAGGCATAAAACCTTGCTAGAGCACCTGAAGGCTGAGCTCCCCCAAAACGAGCTGGAGCTGACTGACCCCCTCCGGACTGGCCTCCCCCTCTGGGACGGCCCCTGCCAACCTGACCCCTACCTCTAGGCGGTCGAACTGCTGGTGCTGAAACTACGGGCTGGTGACTCTGATGCACGGCCTTGCCTCGATACCTGGGACAAAACCTCCATATGTGGCACAGGTCCCCACACTCGAAGCAACCGCCTGGCACTATTACTCGCTGCCCTGAAGATGAATCCTGGATGGCCGAAGGGCGACAAGAGCCCTCAGGCATAGCACTGAAATAAGGATCGAAAGACCTCTAATGACTGGGATAACCACTGGGAGAACCCTGAATAGCTGGGGGTCGATAGGAGCGTTCTGGCATGGAACTGAACTGGGGGCTAACTGGGACACCTCGGGGAGGTGGTGGAGGTGCCACATATGGTGGCCTGCTGGGCCGACTGCCTCCAAACTGACCCCTGCCCTAGCTGGAGCACCTCTAAAATCACCTGCAAATCTGGCCCTCTTGTCCTCCTGACCCTGCTCCCTGCTCTTCATCCGGTATCCCTCAATCCGTCGAGCTATCTCGACCACGAGCTGGTACGGGGTACCCATATCCACCTCTCGAGCCATGGTGGACCTAATACCTGGATGCAACCCTGCTACAAACCTCCGAACTCTCTCAGTATCGGTGGTAATATCATAAGAGCATGGCGTGACAGCTCTGAAAATCTAGCCTCATAATCCGTCACAGACATCTGCCCCTGCTCCAACCGCTCAAGCTGACCCCTCAGCTCTTCCCTCTCAGAAGGTGGAATATATTTGTCCAAGAACATCTGTGTGACCTTCTCCCAAGTTATAGTAGGAGAATCGGCTGGCCTGCTAAGAATGTAAGACTGCCACCACCTGCGAGCTCTGCCCTCTAACTGGAATGCATTGAAATGTGAAATCCACCCCATGGGACACTAGGATCCCCATGTTGTGCAGTCTATCCCTTCACCTATCAATGAAATCCTGGGCATGCTCCCCTTGCTCACCCCTGAATACTGGAGGGCGTAAGCGAGTTCATCTGTCTAACATCTTATGTTGGTCACCACCCACAACTGGTCTGGGCTCTGGTGCTGCTGCTGCAGGCTGGGCATCATCCTCGGGCAGTGTACCCGGGGTGGGATGTAATGCTGCTGTCGGGCCTGCGGCCTGGACAGTAGGGGTTTGGGCTCCCCCTCCAGCCTGTGAAGTGACAAGGTCTGCTGCAAATAAACTAGCCTGGGACATGGTGTCTATGAACCTCATCATACGGCCCATGGCTGCCTGAAAGCCCGGCGCCGTCATAAAGTCTATGGGTGCCGGATCTGCTGGGGGCACCTCATCCTGCTCCTCTAATATAGGGTCCTCTGATAGCGGGACTGGTATATCTCTGGGACACCCTCGTCCCCTACCACGGGCAGGTGCTCTACCCCTACCCCTACCCCTACCACGACCTCGAGCGGCGGGGGCGACACCCTCTCCCGGATCAGGCACATGAGATGCACGCATCCTCACCATCTGTGAGAGAATAGAATCATGAATTTAGCAAATCATAGACTGCATGATAGAGTAAGAACAAGTAGAGGTTTCCTAACATCCTGTAGCCTCCTGAAGATAAGTACAGACGTCTCCGTACCGATCCGCAAGACTCTACTGGGTTCGTCAGGGACTCGTGAGACTTACGTGAACCTAGAGGTATGATACCATGTTGTCACGACCCCATTTGCTACACGGGTTGTGATGGCGCCCAACAATAGGGTTAGGCAAGCCAACATAAATTCTACTAAGTGTTACCCTTGATTAATTAATCCAACTTTTACCAGTTTTAAGAATTTATTTACATGATATTAGCCGGTGATATAAAAATAAGACATTTGATACGTGAGTCAAAAGATAAGCATATGTATGAAAATGCAGCCCCAAAACCCAAAATGTATGCACGTATACCAGGAACTAGTGTCACGAGTGTCGCGGGCAGCTATCGGGATATACAAGGAGGATATATCAACATATATACAAATCCACAGTCTGAATGGAATAGACGGGGAAAATAACAAAAGGAAACTCCAGGGTGCTTCTAGGAATCGCCAGGGAGAGCAGCTCACCGTGAAGTATAACCAACACCGGTCAGTATCTAGCACCGGACTGATAATCAGACGTACCAACCTCCGGATCTGTACAGTCAAGTAAAGAAGAAAAGAAAGTGCAGCATGAGTACATACATAAATATGTACCAAGTGAGTATCCCACCTAATCTCGAAGAAGTAGTCATGAGAAGTCGACTCGATACTCACTAAGGTCCAACAGTAATAAAGTAAGCAGGATGTAAGGAAAACAGTAGGCATGTAAGACAAATAACCAAGTACATCGATATTAGACATCAAAGAGCAATCCAAAATCCACCAAGATTGGTATCCGCCGTGGCGTACACCCCGATCCCATCCTGTAATCCTCGTTGTGGCGTACGGTCTGATCCCATCATGTAGTCTCAATCTCGCCGTGGCGTACGGCCCACTCCTATAATATACTCTCATCACTCTGTCGTGGCGTACGGCCTGATCCCACAATATAATCAATCATCACTCTACCATAGCGTACGGCCCGATCCCACAATATAGTCAATCATCACTTTGCCGTGGCATATGGCCCGATCCCACAATATAGTCAATCATCACTATGCCGTGGTGTACGGCCCGATGCCATCCCGTGATTTTTCTTATCATACTTAAATCAAGCCAACTATCACAACGTTCAAAGGCAACAATACCAATCACACAAGAATACAAGTCATATTTAGGCTACAACAGAAGAAAAAAACAATGAACATGTTGTGTCCTAACTACCCGGACGAAGCAGTAATATCCACTACGTACGGACTCTCATCAATTGGTGCGTACGTAGCCCCCAAACAAGATCACATAGCAATCAAGGTTACCTAGAGGGACAATTTCCCTCTTACGAGGTTAGAAAGGAGACTCACCTTGATAAAAGCACTCCTCAGACCAAGGACCGGATCAAAAGATGCGTCCGAACTTCGAAACTACTCCTGGCGGTTCACAACTAGACAAACATGATGTAATTGAATCAATTTAAGGTTCAAGAAGAAGGATTAGCAAGAATTCCTAAAATTTAAAATTCTTGACGATTTTTGAAATTTCGACCCCGGGCCCACGCGTTATGATTTCGAAAATTCTTGGAGGAATAGATTACCCGAAGCCTAAGGAGCGAAATTATATAATTTATTTAAGAATTCAATGGCTCAAAAGGGATAATTCACTAATTTTTCAAAAATCCCATTTACAACCCCAAAACCTAAGTTTTTTTTTTCAAGAATTAGTAGTTGATTTCTTTGTTAATTCATGTATGAAACTAGATAAATGAAAAGAATTTACTTACCTCTACTGAATTTGGATCAAGAGCAGGTTCTTGAAGCTCCTAGAACTCTCTAAAGGAGGTGAAATGGTTGAAAAATTGAAGAAATCCCATAATTTTGGGCTTTTAAATGAGGCTGCCTACAGGGGTTCCGCACCTGCGACCTTGGGACTGCAGGTGCGGTCTCGCACCCGCGAGAAATTTGTCGCCCCTGCGGAAAAGGGCCTGGGACCCTGGGCTCGCACCTGCGGAGTCGGGAGCCGCACCAGTGGTCCCGCTCCTGCAGAAGATTGGTCGCGCCTGGGATCGCACCTGCGAAGACCTTGATCGCAGGTGCGGTCTCGCACCTGAGAGTGGGCGACCGCACCTGCGGCCACACCAGATGTAGCTGCACCAGCAGTGATTTTTGCTGGTTTTTGGCCTCGTGCGGGGTCCGGGAGGCACCTGGGCCCACCCAAGCCCCCGTCAAAATATACCCACAATTCCCAAATCATTATACAAACTTTCGCGAGCCTACGGATCACTTATAACATCGCTAAAAATCAAAATCACTCTCCAAAACCCCTTGAATCAAATTAAGAACTTAACAAATTCTAGAATTCACCTCATCGTGCCGAAAGGGCCTATACTACTCGGAATGACTTCAAATTTTTCAGACAAGTCATAAATAACTATACGGAACTATTCCCGGTCCCAAAATTCCGTTCGGACCTCGAAAACAAAAAAACACGTCCCAAACCAAAATATGGACTTAAGGAACTTCTTGTTTCAATATTGGGCACCAAAATTCCCCCGGTTCATCAGAAACCCAATCCGAACATATGCCTAAGTCCGTAATCATCACATGAAGCTACTGGAACCGACGAAATTCGATTCTGGGGTCGTTTACCCAAAATGTTGACCGAAGTCAAACTTGGCCTTAAAGGCCAGTCTTAAGGAACCAATTGTTCCTATTGCACTCAAAACACCTCCGAATCCCGGACCACCAATCCCCGCAAGTCATAAATCATAAAATTCCGCTATGGGAAATTTCCTTTAGGGGAACGGGGTCCGATAATGCAAAATGACCGGTCGGGTCGTTACATTATACATGGCACTTCAAGTCAGCTAGCATAAATGATTCGGCAATGTTCAAGGTTCGAAAATTCAACAACTTGCACACATGCTCTTTGATGGAAAATACATACATACAACGCAAACCTACTGTTATTGTAGTGGGTAGCATGGTTATACCAAAATATGCTGATCCTAAGACAATTTACACACCAAAAGACAAACAAACTGATATGTTGTATGAACACGATGTGAACTTAACATACATGCAAGCTTAAAGAGCAAAGGAAAATGCTTTGGAGTTTTTGAGAGGTCGTCCTGCTGACTCCTACAGTCGGTTGCCTAGTTATTTGTATATTTTGGAGAAGACTTATCCGGGGTCGGTAGTTGATTGAAGAAGACCGATGATGACTATTTCTTGTATTCATTTGTTGCGATTTGCACGTCAATCAATGGTTGGAAATATTGTAGACCAGTTGTAGTAGTTGATGGGACCTTCTTAAAGTCAGCATACAGGAGAATAATGCTAACAGCTAGCACAATGGATGCAGCAGGTATTGTAGATTTATTGTAGAAATATTATAGTTTGTATGTTTTGTAGATATTGTAGATATATTGTTGAAAAGTTGTAGTTTGTATCTATATTTCTTCCTCTGCATTTTTTATGATGTAAATTGAATTTCTTTTTGCCACATAATGTAGGTAGCATATTACCACTGGCATATGTTGTTGTTGATTCAGAAAATGACACATCGTGGAAGTGGTTTTTTGAACAATTCAAACATGAATATGGTGAAAAACCAAATATGCATGTTGTTTCAGATCAGAATGAAAGTATCTTGAAGACAAAATCTATTGTTTATCCCGGCATGCCACATTATTCTTGCATGTGGCATATTTGGACAAATATAAGGTCAAAGTTCAAGAAGGGTCATCTAAAGTTAAGCGAATTGTACTTTGCCACGACACGATCCTACATTCTTGATGAATTTAATGAAAGGATGTCAAAGATTGAAGAGATTGACCCACGTATTAAATCATACTTATACGATATTGGATATCATAGATGGTCTCGAGTGCATGCTACGGTGAACAGAACTTGGACTATGACATCAAATATTGCAGAGTCGTTGAATGCAGTAATAAGAGATGCAAGAGAGCTGCCGATAGTAGAACTATTAGAGTACATGAGGATTCGTCTTGAATATTGGACTAATGAAAAGTTATTGAAAGTAAAGGGTACTGTGACGGCCCGGTCAGTCGTCTTAGAGATTAACGTCCCGATCCCGTGTTAACTATTTTCCCCAAGACTATTTCTACTAAATTGATTGTCGGGACGTTCGGTTTTGAGTTTCTGAGAGTTTTGGGACATTTAGTCCCTAAATAAGAGCTTAAGTGTTAGAAAGTTGCCCGTAGTCGGAGCAGTGTGAACACGTCCCCGGAATGGAAATCCAATGGTTCTGTTAGCTTTGTTAGGTGATTTCAGGGTTGGGAGCATGTTCGGAATGTATTTTGGAAGTCTGTAGCTCATTTAGGCTTGAAATGCCGAAGTTTTAATTTTTGAAGTTTCCGGTCCGATAGTGAATTTTTGATTTGAGGGTCGGAATGGAATTCCGGAAGTTTTACTAGTTCCATCATGTCATTTGGGATGTGTGTGCAAAATTTGAGGTCACTCGGATAAGTTTAGACGTGTTTCAGCGTCGGATGTGAATTCTAGAATTTTCCTAAGTTCCTAGGCTTGAATCTTTGCATAATCGATGATTTTAATGTTATGAGACGTGTTTTTAAGGCTCGACCTAGTTTAACTGAGGTTTTAGGGTTGGTTGGTGGTTTTGGTTGAGGTCCTGGGGGCCTCCAGGTTGTTTCGGATGCTTAACGGGTGATGTTTGGGAAAATTGTTGCTGCTGAACCAGGCACCTTCTAGTGTCTTTGCACTTGCGAAGGTTTTTCTGCAGGTGCGGACTCGTAGGCACGGTGGCCTTGATCGCAAGTGTGATAGGGGAGTTTTGGGCCAGTGGTCGCAGGTGCGACCTGGGTTCCGCAAATGCGGGACCGCAGGTGCGACCAAATGACCGCAGGTGCGGTCCCAGTGCATTTTAAGTGACTTTCGCACCTACGATGCTTTTTCCGCAGGTGCGGTGATTGAGTCCGCAGGTGCGATTTCCCTGGGTATTTTATTCCAAAAATCCGAGAGTTTTGTTCATAATTCTAAAAAATCGTGCGAGGGCTCAAAGATTGGCGATTGTCTGTGGGAAGAGAAGGATCATATGTAACGTTTTCTAATACTAATTCATTGTTAGACCACTAATTCCCGTTTATTTCTTTAGTTTAATACTGAGTTCGTGAGTGAATGGGTGTCCGGAAAATATAACTTTTACCCGATTCCGAGTCGTGGGCCCGATGGGCGATTTGGTCCTTTTACATATTTTCGCGCCTTAGCTTAAATTAAACAGTAAAAATTAGTTGCATGAGATGTTATTTACGACATGTAATTGAATTTTATAGATTTGGGCCATTTGGAGTCGGATACTCATGGAAAACGTGTGGTTACGAGTTGATATTGAGCCGGTTCGGGGTAAGTGGCTTGTCTAACCTTGTGTGGGGGACCTTACCCATTAGGATGTGATTTTTGGTAACTGAATGCCCTGTACGTGAGGTGACGAGCGCGTACTTGTGCTAATTGTTGAAAATCCGATTTTACTTTAAATATTTAGCCTAAGTTTCTTTCTTACCTGTTTTATTCTAATTGCAACTACAGTCTATGTTAGCTTAGAAAATCATGCCTAGTTTCCCTGAATTGCCTATTTGCTTAAATTGCCTTAATTGCACTACGTGAAGCATGTTAGACTAGAATTACTTGTTGCCTTGTATTTTTGCACTCTAATTCTGAACGTCTTCTTGTTGTGCCTGTGTATTTACTTTGGGACTACGGGGCGTTATCCCGGGATATCCCCCTGCATATTTACTTTGGGACTACGGAACGTTATTCTGGGAGATCCCTCTGCATATTTACTTTGAGACTACGGAACGTTATTCCAGGAGACCCCCCTGCATATTTACTTTGGGACTACGGAACGTTATTCCGGGAGATCCCCCTGCATATTTACTTTGGGACTACGGAACATTATTCCGGGAGATCCCCCTGCACATTTGCTTTGGGACTACGGGACGTTATCCTGGGAGATTCCCCTGCATATTTACTTTGGGACTACGGGACGGTATCCCGGGAGATCCCCCTGCACAGATGATGATCCTTCGGTTATACATGTGATGGAATACGGGACGGTATACCGGAAAATCCACTAGACAGTTGAGAAAAGGACTACAGGATGGTATCCTGGGAGATCCTCATTGTTACCATTGTTATTGAACTGTTCGTACTCCGTGTTTACTCTGTTCTTGTGTTTTCTTATTGCCTTGTTTGACCTGAATTACTTCACTACTGTATTCGTTATTACTGTCTGTTTTCATATTGTAAATCCCTATTATATTGTTTGACCTCAGTAGGGCCCTGACCTTCTTCGTCACTACCCGATCGAGGTTAGGCTTGGCACTTACTGAGTACCGCTGTGGTGTACTCATGCCCTTTCCTGCACATGTTTTTCGTGTGTAGATCCAGTTACCTCCACTCAGGTGCACTATCCCCGAGGTTGATACATACAGTAGAGACTTCGAGGTACATCTGCCGCGTCCGCAGACTAGGAGCCTTTATCTTATTCCAGCTTTTTGTGAAAAGTTTATCCTTCCTTACAGGTGTATAGACATTCTGGAGTTAGAGCAGTGTATTATATTCTGTTATCTTGTGGTTCCCGTGAGTTTCCGGGTTTTGGGGTGATGTTGTAGACTTCCGTATTATTTTGGGTTGTATATGCCAAGTGGCATTTATATACAGTCTTTCTTTTAGATTGTTCAGCTTTCTTTTACTTAATTATTCCGCAAATTATGTTGTTATTCCGCATTGCTAGGCTTACCTAGTTATAGGGACTAGGTGTCGTCACGACATGTTCACAGAGGGCGAACTGGGGTAGAGGCTGAGGACGCGCACGTGGTGCAGCGAGAGCACCTGCGTAAGCTGCTGCCGAGGTACCACTAGCAGATCCAGCCGAGGTCCAAACACCTGCCACGCCTACTGCCACTACTACTCCAGCCCTTCAGGAGACATTAGCTCAGTTCATGTCTATGTACACCACTCTGGCTCAGGCAGGGTTGCTTCCCCTTGCTGCAGCCACATCTCAGGCCGGGGGAGGAGCACAGACTCCCATTGCCCGCACTCCTGAGCAGCGAGTGCATGTGGAGCAGGTCCCAAGGATCATTCCTGTACCGCCTGTAGTGCCAGTTCAGCCCGAGGATGGGTCAGCTTCTTCAGAGAACGAGCAGCAGAGACTTGAGAGGTTCAAGAAGCATGACCCTTTGGTATTCAGTGGACTAGCATCAGATGATGCCTTGGGATTTCTAGAGGAGTGTCACCGTATTCTTCGCACTATGGGCATAGCCGGATCTAGTGGGGTTTCCTTTACTACCTTCCAGCTTCATGGAGCTGCCTATGATTGGTGGCGCACCTATGATTTAGACAGTCCAGGCGAGACTGCTTCACTGACCTGGACCCAGTTCTCAGATATGTTCCTGAGAGAGTTTTTGCCTCAAAGCCTCAGGGACGCATGGCGCGCAGAGTTTGAGCATTTACACCAGGGTGCTATGACAGTTTTAGAGTATGCTATCTGTTACACCAGATTGGCAAGGCATGCACCGGCTTTGGTTGCTACTGTTTGCGAGAGGGTTCGCCGGTTCATTGAGGGTCTTACTGCACCCATCAGATCTAGCATGGTTTGAAAGTTGGAGATGGACATTCCTTAACAGCAGGTAGTGAGAATTCCTAGGAGGATCGAGGGTATGCTCGCTAGGGAGCAATAGGAGAGGGAGGCCAAGAGGTCTCGAGAGTCGGGACACTATTCTAGTGCCCGTACCACAGCAGCAGGTCGTCATGGTAGGGGTTATATGGTCCGCCCAGTTCATTCAGCTCTTCCAGCAGCCAGCGTTACCCCAGCTCCACCCAGGCCTCAAGAGCCTTACTATGAACCTCCAGTTTCTAGCGCGCCTCCTGCGTGGGGTGCTTTCAGAGGTCAGTCTAGCAGACCTGGCCCTAGCCAGTCACATCCACCACGTCCTCCTAGAGCTTGTTTTGAGTGTGGCGATACATGCCATGTGGTTAGGGACTGACCCAGGCTTATTAGGTGTGCATCTTCATAGACGTTTGAGCCACAGTGTGCTCAGCAAGGTTCTCAGGCCATGATCAAGCTCCAGCTGCTACCCCATCTGCCCAACCAGCTAGGGGTGGAGGTTGGGGAGGTAGAGGTCGCCCTCGAGGGGGAGACCAGGCCAGATATTATGCTATTCTTGCTCGTACCGAGGTTGTTGCCTCTGATTCTGTCATCACAGGTATTATACTAGTTTGTCACAAAGATGCATCGGTTCTATTCGATCCAGGCTCCACGTATTCTTATGTGTCTTCTTATTTTGCTCCGCATTTGGGTATAGCTCGATATTCTTTGGGTTCTCCTGTTTATGTTTCTACTCCTGTGGGAGATTCTCTTGTTGTGGACCGCATTTATCGGTCGTGTTTGGTTACTATTCGTGGTTTTGAGACCAGTGCGGATTTATTGTTACTCGATATAGTGGATTTTTATATTATCTTGGGCATGGACTGGTTGTCACCCCATTATGCTATTCTTGATTGTCACGCTAAGACCGTGACGCAGGCTATGCTAGGTGTTCCGCGTGTTGAGTGGAGTGGTACTTTATATCACACTCCCAGTAGAGTTATCTCTTTTCTTAGAGCTGAGCGTATGGTTGAGAAGGGATGTGCCGCGTATTTGGCTTACGTGAGAGATGTCAGTGTTGATACCCCTTCTATTGATTCAGTTCCAGTGGTACGGGATTATCCCGATGTGTTTCTTGCTGATCTTCCGGGCATGCCGCCCGATAGAGACATTGATTTTGGCATTGATTTGTTGTCAGGCACTCAACCCATTTCCATTCCTCCTTACCGTATGGCTCCTCCTGAGTTGAAGGATTTGAAGGATCAATTACAAGAATTGTTTGATAAGGGTTTTATTCGACCCAGTGTTTCACCTTGGGGTGCTCCTGTCTTATTTGTGAAGAAGAAAGATGGTTCTATGCGCATGTGTATTGATTATCGCCAGTTGAACAGGGTTACAGTGAAGAACCGTTACCCCTTGCCTCATATTAATGATCTATTTGACTAGCTTCAGGGCGCACAGGTATTTTCTAAGATTGATTTGCGCTCAGTTTACCATCAGTTGAAGATTCGGGAGCCGGATATCTCGAAGACTGCTTTCAGGACTCGGTATGGCCATTACGAGTTTCTAGTTATGTCATTCGGGCTGAATAATGCCCCCGCAACATTTATGCATTTGATGCACAGTTGTTCAGGCCATATCTCGACTCGTTCGTCATTGTTTTCATAGATGATATTCTTATTTACTCCCGGAGCCGGGAAGATCATGAGCATCACCTGAGGACAGTGCTTCAGACCTTGAGAGAGAAGAAGTTGTATGCAAAGTTCTCAAAATGTGAGTTTTGGTTGAGTTCTGTGGCATTCTTAGGCCACGTGGTATCGAGTGAGGGCATTTGAGTGGATCCGAAGAAGATAGAGGCCGTGCAGAGTTGGCCCAGGCCGTCCTCAGTTACAGAGATTCGCAGTTTCCTTGGCTTGGCAGGTTACTACTGCCGTTTTGTGGAGCGATTTTCATCGATTGCAGCACCTATGACTAGATTGACCCAGAAGGGTGCTCCATTTCAGTGGACAGAGAAGTGTGAGGTGAGCTTTCAGAAGCTCAAGACAGCTTTGACTACAGCCCCAATCTTGATATTGCCTACTGGTTTGGGGTCTTATACAGTTTATTGTGATGCCTCGCGAGTTGGCCTTGGAGCGGTATTGATGCAAGACGGTAGGGTGATTGCCTACGCGTCCAGACAATTGAAGATACATGAGAAGAATTACCCCATCCATGACCTTGAGTTAGCTTCCACTGTTCATTCCTTGAAGATCTGGCGTCATTATTTGTACGGTGTGCCTTGTGAGATTTATACAGACCACCAGAGTTTGCAGCACATATTCAGGAAGAAGGATTTAAATTTGCGCCAGCGTAGATGGTTAGAGTTGCTAAAGGACTATGACATCACTATATTATACCACCTGGGGAAGGCCAATGTGGTGGCCGACGCCTTGAGTCGCCGGGCTAAGAGTTTAGGGAGTTTGGCATACCTTCATGCAGCTGAGAGGCCTCTAGCCTTAGATTTTCAGTCCTTAGCCAGTCAGTTCGTGAGATTGGATCTTTCTGAGCCTTGCCGGGTATCAGCTTGTGTGGTTTCTCGGTCTTCCTTATTCGATCGTATCAGGGAGCGGAAGTATGATGATCCTCATTTACTTGTCCTCAAGGACACGGTCCAGCACGGTGATGCCAGAGATGTGACCATTGGAGATGACAGGGTATTGAGGATGCAGGGTCGGATTTGTGAGCCCAATGTTGATGGGCTTCAGTAGTTGATTTTAGCAGAAGCCCATAGTTCGCGGTATTCGATCCATCCAGGTACTGCGAAGATGTATCAGGATTTGAGGCAGCACTATTTGTGGAGAAGAATGAAGAAGGATATAGCAGAGTTTGTAGCCAAGTGCCTCAACTGTCAGCAGTTCAAATGTGAGCATCAGAGACCGGGAGGGTTACTTCAGCAGATTGAGCTTCCAGAGTGGAAGTGGGAGCCGATCACCATGGACTTTGTGGTTGTACTTCCTCGGACTTTGAGGAAGCATGATTCTATTTGGGTGATTGTGGATCGGCTGACCAAATCAGCCCATTTCATTCCGGTACTGACTACTTATTCGACGGAGTGGTTGGCGGAGATTTATATTCGGGAGATCGTTCGTCTACATGGTATTCAAGTTTCTATTATTTCAGATAGAGGTACTCAGTTCACTTCACGGTTCTGGAGAGCCGTTCATCAGAAGTTAGGTACCAGGGTGGAGTTGAGCACGGCATTTCACTCCCAGACGGACGGACAGTCCGAGCGCACTATTCAGATTCTTGAGGATATGCTCCGTGCATGTGTGATTGAGTTTGGAGGGTCTTGGGTTCAGTTCTTGCCATTGGCGGAGTTTTCTTACAACAACAGTTATCAATCCAGCATTCAGATGGCGTCGTACGAGGTTTATATGGTTGGAGGTGCAGATCTCTGGTGGGTTGGTTCGAGCCGGGTGAGGTCAGGCTATTGGGCACAGAGTTGGTTCAGGATGCATTGAGAAGGTCAAGGTGATTTAGGATAGACTCCATACAGCCCAGTCCAGACATAAGAGTTACGCGGACCGGAAGGTTCGTGATGTTTCATATGTGGTCGGAGAGCGGGTTCTGCTTCGGGTTTCTCCTATGAAGGGCGTTATGGGATTTGGGAAGAAAGAGAAGTTGAGTCCGAGGTTTCTTGGCCCTTTTAAGATATTGAGGCGTGTTGGGGAGGTTGCTTATGAGCTTGCCTTACCTCCCAGCTTGGCAGGAATTCATCCGATATTTCATGTTTCGATGCTCTGGAGGTATCACGGTGACTCGTCTCATGTCTTGGATTTCAACTCAGTCTATTTGGAAAAGGATCTATCATATGTTGAGGAGCCTGTAGCTATATTGGACAGGCAGGTCAGAAAGCTCAGGTCAAAGAACATTGATTTAGTAAAGGTTCAATGGCGGAGTCAGCCGGCCGAGGAGGCGACCTGGGAGACCGAGCAGGATATGCGCAGCAGTTACCCTCATCTTTTCACTACTTCAGGTATGTCTTTATGCTCGTTCAAGGACGAACGAATTTTTAAGTGTAGGAGGATGTGACGACCCGGTCGGTCGTCTTAAGAATTAATGCCTCAATCCCCTGTTAACTGTTTTTCCCAAGTCTATTTCTGCTAAATTGAATTGTCGGGACGTTCGGTTTTGAGTTTCGGGGAGTTTTGGGATATTTAGTCCCTAAATAAGAGCTTAAGTGTTGGAAAGTTGCCTGTAGTCGGAGCAGTGTGAACACGACCTGGGAATGGAAATCTGATGGCTCCGTTAGATCTGTTAGGTGATTTCAGGGTTGGGAGCGTGTTCGGAATGTATTTTGGAAGTTCGTAGCTCATTTAGGCTTGAAATGCCGAAGTTTGAATTTTTGGAGTTTCCGGTCCGATAGTGAATTTTTGATCCAAGGTTCGAAATGGAATTTCGGAAGTTGCAGTAGTTCTGTCATGTCATTTGGGATGTGTGTGCAAAATTTGAGGTCATTCGGATAAGTTTAGACGTGTTTCGGCGTCGGATGTGAATTCTAGAATTTTCCTAAGTTCCTAGGCTTGAATCTTTGCATAATCGATGATTTTGATGTTATGAGATGTGTTTTTAAGGCTCGACCTAGTTCAAATGAAGTGTTAGGGTTGTTTGGTGGTTTTGGTTGAGGTCTCGGGGGCCTCGGGGTTGTTTTGGATGCTTAACGGGTGATGTTTGGGAAAATTGTTGCTGCTGAACCAGGCACCTTCTGGTGTCTTCGCACCTGCGAAGGTTTTTCCGCAGGTGCGGACTCGCAGATACGGTGGCCTTGATCGCAGGTGCGATAGGGGAGTTTTGGGCCAGTGGTCGCAGGTGCGACCTGGGTTCTGGAGGTGCGGGACCGCAGGCGCGACCAAACGATCGCAGGTGCGGCCCCAGTGCATTTTAAGTGACTTTCGCACCTGTTATGCTTTTTCCGTAGGTGCGGTGATCGAGTACGCAGGTTCGATTTCCCTGGGTATTTTATTCCAAAGATCCGAGAGTTTGGTTCATAATTCTAAAAAATCGTGCGAGGGCTCAAAGATTGGCGATTTTCTGTGGGTTTTGAAGAGAAGGATCATAGATAATGTTTTCTAATCCTAATTCATTGTTAGACCATTAATTCCCGTTGATTCTTTAGTTTAATTATCAAAAATGGGGGGGAAACCATAGGAAAGGGGATGAAATTTTCCCAATCCGAGATTCTGAAAAATTATGGGGTTTTTGGCATTGGATTTCGATTGTTTCTGGTTGACTGAGTTTGTGAGTGAATGGGCGTCCGGAAAATATAACTTTTACCCAATTCCGAGTCGTGGGATCGAGGGGAGTTTTGGTCATTTTACATAATTTCGTGCCTTAGATTGAATTAAACAGTAAAAATCAGTTGCATGAGATGTTATTTACGACATGTAATTGAATTTTATAGATTTGGGCAATTTGGAGTCGGATACTCGTGGAAAACGTGTGGTTTCGAGTTGATATTGAGTCGGTTCGAGGTAAGTGGCTTGTCTAACCTTGTGTGGGGGACCTTACCCCTTAGGATGTTATTTTTGGTAACTAAATTCCCTGTACGTGAGGTGACGAGCGCGTACTTGTGCTAATTGTTGAAAATCCGATTTTACTTTAAATATTTAGCCTGAGTTTCTTTCTTACCTGTTTTATTAATTGCAACTACAATCTATGTTAGCTTAGAAAATCATGCCTAGTTGCCCTGAATTGCCTATTTGCTTAAATTGCCTTAATTGCACTACGTGAAGCATGTTAGACTAGAATTACTTGTTGCCTTGTATTCTTGCACTCTAATTCTGCACGTCTTCTTGTTGTGCCTATGTATTTACTTTGGGACTACGGGGCATTATCCCGGGAGATCCGCCTGCATATTTACTTTGGGACTATGGAACGTTATTCCGGGAGATCCCCATGTATATTTACTTTGGAACTACGGAACGTTATTCCGGGAGATCCCTCTACATATTTACTTTGGGACTACAGAATGTTATTCCGGGAGATCCCCCTGCACATTTACTTTGGGACTAGGGGACGTTATCCCGGGAGATCCCCCTACATATTTACTTTGGGACTATAGGACGGTATCCCGGGAGATCCCCCCTGTACAGATGATGATCCTTCGGTTATACATGTGATGGACTACGGGACGGTATCCCGGGAGATCCACTAGACAGTTGAGAAAAGGACTACAGGACGGTATCCTGGGAGATCCTTATTGTTACCATTGTTATTGAACTGTTCGTACTCCGTGTTTACTCTATTCTTGTGTTTTCTTATTGCCTTGTTTGACCTGACTTAATTCACTACTGTATTCATTATTACTGTCTGTTTTCACATTGTAAATCCCCATTATATTGTTTGACCTCAGTAGGGCCCTGACCTTCTTCGTCACTACCCGACCGAGGTTAGGCTTGGCACTTACTGAGTACCGATGTGGTGTAGTCATGCCCTTTCCTGCGCATGTTTTTCATGTGCAGATCCAGGTACCTCCACTCAGGCGCACTATCCCTGAGGTTGAGAGATACAGCAGAGACTTCGAGGTACATCATCCGCGTCCGCAGACCAGGAGTCTCTATCTTATTCCAGCTTTTTGTGAAAAGTTTATCCTTCCTTACAGTTGTATAGACATTCTGGAGTTAGAGCAGTGTATTATATTCTGTTAGCCTGTGGTTCCCGTGAGTTTTTGGGTTTTGGGGTGATGTTGTAGACTTTCGTATTATTTTGGGTTGTATATGCCAAGTGGCATTTATATACAGTCTTTCTTTTAGATTGTTCAACTTTCTTTTACTTAATTACTCCGCAAATTATGTTGTTATTCCGCATTTTTAGGCTTACCTAGTTATAGGGACTAGGTGCCGTCACGACATGTTCACGGAGGGCGAACTGGGGTCGTGACAGGTACATTCACATACCTTGGGAAAAAATACAACAAAGAGTTGGAGGACAATAAAACATTGTCGCAGAAGCTTAGAGTAAGATATATCCAATAACATCTGATCATTTATTGCATCAAAGTAAAATATTAACAGACATTGTAGAAAAATTGTTGAATTATTGTAGATATTTTGTAGCTTTATTGTAGATAATTTGTTGTGTATTTTTAATGTAATTGTAGGTGAGGGCTTCAACATATCACATCCACACAGTGATAGATGGTGTGAAGCGCTATATTGTTTGTCTTGAAAACAAGAGATGAGTTGTGGACAATTCCAGCTTGATAAACTTCCTTCTGCACATGCTTTGGCTGCTTTAAAGCACATGAATGAGTCTTATGAAAACTATTGTTCTCCTTATTACACGAGGGAGAGCCTCTTTCATACTTATGAAATACCAGTAGACCCCCTGCCTGATGAAAGCAAATGGAATGTGCCACAACATATAACTGAAGAAGTTGTAAATCCACCTACCGGGAAAAGACAGCCAGGAAGACCTCAAAAACAAAGATACAAAACGTATGATGAAGTAAATACAAAGAAGTACAAGGTTTCATGTGGAAACTGCGGAGTAGAAGGGCATAACAAAAGATCTTGCTAGAATGCTCCCAAGAAGAAATAAAATTTTATATGGTGAACAAATTTTTTGCTAAAAGGTGTTGATGAGTTCAGGAGAATTATAGTTGATGTGTAATAGTTTAGGTGTTTTCAACTCTTAATGTAGTTAGTTTGAAATTATTTTGTTTAATTACTATTTTGTATTGAGGTCATACTTTCATAGCTTGATTGGATTATGAATTATTTCTATCTATAATACACAATTGTTTTATTATCTTTAGAACAAATCATTAGTTATTAATGATTCTTACAATTTATCTACAAAAAATCTACAAAATAACTACATAATCTGGAGTTGACAGATAAATTATAATTAAGTTGAAAAGGAGTTATACGCTAACAATAATGAGATCAAGTACTAATAACTTTCAACCAGTGATGATAAAAACTACCGAATGTTTCCTATTGTTTGAACTAGTATACTGGATAAAATAACAAAACATAGGATAAAATAATTGTAGCACAAATCTGCTACAATTAAACTTCAACAAACTTGTTCATAAGAAAAAAAATTTCTACAATCTTTCTATAGAAATAACTGCAACTAAACAAGTTCACTACATTTTCCCTACAAAAAATTACAACTAATTCTTCTTCTTCCGAACATGTGTTTTCTCGTTCACAACTGGTGCACCTTTTTTCCTTGCTAATCTGTCAATCACCTCACTCTCACTAATTGCACCATTCTCTTGCTTCTTCCTAGCGTAGTCCCACGGTAGCGCTCCATAGCGTCTACGATGTTGATCAATATCAGAAAGATCATCTTTAGAAGTTGCTAGGTCTCCAATGCTGGCATACTCTGCAAAGGCAGCAACGTATACACCACAGTCACTGCAAAAAGAAAAAAAGTGTCAATATTTAGCATATAGTGAGCAAAAACAAAATGTTAAATAGATAGAAGGAAAGAAGCTTTTTCATACAGTGATCCTTCTTTTTGCTGTAGTATCTCACCGACGAACCACTAAATGTCAATAGGGTCGGTAACACCTTTTTCAATGTATGCATTTGTGTTCTTGAAGTTGATGTTTGGATGCTTGCGATAAAAACCGGTGCATGACAAGTAAAGGGGGATCATAACAGTAAACTTGGTGACGACAAATTCAACAATGGTACGATTATGTGAAGAGACCATAGAATCATACACATAAAGAACCCTATTGGAAATGTCAAAAACAACCAACAACCAGTAAAAAATTTCTACAATGTTGATGGCCATGATTACAAAATCAACTTGATAACATGAAACATTTGCGAGTGATTTGTACCCCAATATGCATTCTGCTACGACATCCTGGGGTTTGACAACAACAAACTTCTTTTCAGGAGGAGCAGTGATGTACTTATGATAAATTTGTTCAATTCTAGTCTTGAACAAACAATCAGTGGTTGTAAATCTTATCTTGTTGTGGGGACCATACTTTCCTCTTTTTCTCAAGTAGTACAATATAACATCAATGTGCTGCAACAAAAAACAGATTTCATTTGTTTTTAATCAGTATTACAAATTATCTAAAATATATCTACAAAATAACTACAATTTCATTTGTTCTTAATCAATATTACAAATTATCTACAATATATCTACAAAATAATTACATATTCTGGAGATGGCATGATAACACAGTTATATATACAAAAAAACTATATATTCTACAAAATAACTATATAGTCTGGGTATGATTTTACCGAGTTGTTGAGGACTTGTCCGGGATGTGCCAAAGTATAGAATCACTCCTTCTTATCAACTTTTTCCACTCCATGATCATACCATGGCTTAAGTTGGTTATCTTTTACAGAATAAGGAGCCTTCCTCCTATTTAAACACATAGCAATTACAATAAATATGTTGAATGAAGTGGATATCCAAAAGATGAATGTTGGAAGCAATATAAACTAACCTCTTTGAAGCTGTATCGGTAAAAAGGTATAACCACTTGTTGAATTCTTCCAACAACTCAGGATCAACATCTTGACCAATAACCCTAGTAAATGGATGCTTCATTTGAAAAATTGGAGGTCCAACAGAAGTGCTGCCACCAGAACTGTAAAAAGGGAGAAATGGTGATCGGGTATAATTTCCAGGTTGCCTTGTTCTTCCTTGATGCACAAGTGTTGTTTCATCTTGGTTAAGCTCACCAAACTTAACAATCTGGGAGAAGTTTTCTGGCAGCTCAAAATCATCAAGTGTAACTTCCCTTTTCTCACCTCTAGAGTTGTCTGAATCACCTACATTAATGTACTCGGCTGCTTCACCTACGTTAACCTTCTCCTCATTCTTCTGTTCTCCTTGAATGCTTATTGTATCTTCATGTCTTGGAGATTGTGCATTCATAGCTTCCTTCACTGTTACATTATGTACATCTAACTTAATCAAATTGTACAAAATTTGTACCAAACAAAAATATTTCAGAATACAAAATTCATACATGCATTTTCTTCATCAGATGGCCCTTCAAAATGAGAATATAAACTAACACGTGCGGGAAGATTCTCATCAATTTTCATGTCATACACATGCCATGTATTTTCAATAAACAGTTTGAATTTTAGTGCATATTAGTGGATTAAAAATGTTAGGCTATATGTAGGTATATTATAGACATCTACATAAATATGTAGATCTGTGTAGATATACTGTAGATATAATATATATAATTGTATATATAATGTAGAAATATTGTAGATATAGTGTAGATATATTGTAGATATGTTGTAAATATAGTGTAGATATAGTGTAAATATTTTGTAGATATAATATAGGTATTTTGTATATATCTATTTTACTGCTGTTGGCATGCACTGGTTTTTCACTACTGCACTGAAAATATTGATTGTTCTTTTCTTTTGATTGCTCATAAATTTTTGTAGAACCTCCATCAAACTGCAAGCTTTCAATTTGTTAGGATATATACTTTATGGGTGACAATATAAACTTAGAGCTAATAAAAATAATTCTATTAAATGAATATATTTTAAATATTACCTTGGCATCAATTTTATCCTTTTGACTATTTATCGCCTCCAAAACAACCTTGATTGAGTCATTGAGTAGCAGTTGAATGTCACTTAGTTCTTCAAAAACATCTTTCTTTAAAGATCCATGATCTAAACCAACCTACATATTAAAATATAGAGAGTTAATAAAAATATTGGCTTAACATAAATTAAAGAAACCGTACAAGATTATGTATATATGTTACTTAATCAACATCTTTTCTTAATTTTTTTAATTTGTTTCAGAATAGCTTTCTTGTCCTCTATTCCAATTGACTACTTGTGTCCCGAGGGAGAAGTAGCATCTTTCGGATCCTCGGACTTGGGCTCAACTTCTTCAAATATGTATTCAACTTTATCAGGCAAAGACACTCTAGAAAGCTCTTCAGGTGCTTCAGTTAAGTTGGTGAACTGAGTGGAAAAAATAAATGAGCTTGACTAAGGCATAATATGTATAAAAGTTGTAGATAATTAAATTGTCTATTCATAATTAAAATTCATTTACCTTGATCCATTCAGGTTTGATCATTCTATCTTCAATTGCAGACAACCATATCTTGTCCTTACTAGATGACCAGTTAAGTATGCGAGGGATGAAATTAGCAACCCTTGTAGCTATATCAGTGTTGACGGTAGAGCAACACTCATAAAATCATATTTGCATAGACAGTGGGAATCCTCGAATGAGATAAGAATGAACAGAAGGATTGAGCTTGTGCCTAACGGATTGAAGCAATTATTTTTAAGAATCACTACCCCATGCGTAGTTCGCATACTGTACCGAGTCCACTAAATAAAACCTAAAATGGTCTACCAACCCTACATGTCTTTGTCTGAAGGACAGAGGAAGAATTCTATGAGACATAGAATACACAACTTGACTGCATCCTCATCATTCACCCAACTTTTGTTAGTTACAATTTGTTTTAAGTATGCCTTCTCAACTTTTTACTTGTTTGAAAAATAACTCCTCATTATTTTATTGTCATACGTAAGTGTGTAACCAAAGTCTGTCACTTCCGTAAAACATCTCAGACCACTTATCAAGGCAAGCTCTCTCAAGCCAAAATTCAGCATCTGACCCTTTATCTCTGCTGAAAAATATGCATTCAATTCATACTTCATTAGAAGATGAATAGCTTGGTTTTGCATACATATTCTGGGCAATGAAAGAAAATAACCAAAACATGTCTTCTTGAAAATTTTTAAACCATTTGCAGACAATAAATCTTTGATTTGGCCAGGAACATTGGGGTCGGATAATATCTGAAACCTAAAGACCCCATAATCAACATTATGAGGGGCAAAAAAAGGTTTATTATGTACTAAAAGTAAAAATCTCTTATTAATACAGTCCTCAAACCTAAAAAAAAATATCTACATTTATGATATAATATATCTACAATTACATAACAGAGTTAGAAAAAATAAAAAACAGAATAACTACAATTTTCTTATAAAATTTCTACAATTTTAAAACAGATTCAGAACAAGACATATATTTTTTTTAACAAATGTATCTACAATCAGGAATTATAAATCTACAACTAATCTACACAATATAGACAGAATTTCTACAAACTACAAAAGCACAAATTATATAGTCTCTTAAGATTGAGAACAAAAAAAAGTTATTTTTAAAACTAATAAATTCTTACCTTGACCAATGATTGTTGGGACAGTTTTAGGAGATTTTATAACTTTCTTATTTTTGGAGACACCCTAACTTTTTTTGCAACTTTAATGACAGGTTCTTCTTCGACGAAATCATCATCAAAATCAATCTATTTGCCTTTCCTTTTCGAAGATTAGACAGGCCTCGGCGATTCACCAGCATCAATATCGTATTTTTGCTTTGTTAGAGATTTTGCCCTAGCTTCATGAGGGGAAATCATGTGCTTCTTCTCTTCTTTTGAATGAGCTGATTTTGAATCCTTTTTGGGTGAATTTGCTGAGAAAACACCCAAATCAAATGAAGGAACATCTGCTCCTTTATCTTTGTTAGGGTTGTTCTTTGAAGTTGTCTTCTTCTTCATTGAAAATCAAAGCTTTTCAAAAGGCGTTAATGGAGGTGGGAACTTTGAAGAAGAGTAAGAATTTTGTCTGGTTTTTGAAGAATGGTTGCAAAAGAAGTTAATGGAGGCGTTAAGAATTTTGTCTGGTTTATGAAGAGAAAATCGTAGGTGATTGCAGAAAAATTCGTGGGGTATGATACATGGGTGAGGGAGGTGGGATGTGGAGAGAGAAACGTGGGGGGAGTGGGAATATACGACAAAGTTAATTTAGGACACTAATTAGTACCATTAAATCTCTTAAAATGTACATAAATGATAATTAGGTATATAAAAGGTAATTATAGCGAAACTTGAGTAGGGAGGGTAATATGTTTTCCTATAATGTATAAGAATGTAAAAATTCCTTACATAATTACATAGAAAGAACTAAACTTATATTAGGTTAAATAGAATATCTATTTATAAAAGAATTTTAGCAATACGGGAAAAAGAGGGACAAAGGAAAACCTCTCCTTAGATAAGATTGCCTCACTAATTTGCTCATAAGTTCGAATCTTGCCTTTTAGGATTTAAATTGTGTTCCTTATTTTGATGATACACTTCTCTAATTTCGAGTTTTTTTGTGGGTGTGCGGTTACTCAACACACTCGTATAACATTTTAATGGAGCGGAGGGAAAGATTGAAAACCTTAAGCTGCCTAGCAAAGAGAATCTTTGAATGCAGATGTAATACATGAATGTGCCCCACTTGCTCACTGTATTGGTAAAAAAGAGCTTCACACGTGTAATAAATCTTGACGACTCATCAGTCTACGTGGAGCAATAAAGACATGACAAATGGACGGGACTCTATGAAGAGATATGAGGCAAAGAGGCACGGAAAATCACACCCACGGGTTAATTAGCTACGGAAGTCTCAACCTAATTAAGAAGATGAAGAGACACGGTCAAAATGTATCTGGGCGGAACAAAGGGCTGATTCAGAGATCTTCAATTAGTGATCCACACATTACACAACATTCACGCAACAGTTACGGTTACTCATTGTAACGTTACATTAATGTCATAATTAGTCATTAATTCTCAATCACTAAAAAGGGCAGACGTTATATTAGGAAATTTCCTATATAAGGGAGTAAAACATAACCTGTAAAGGACATCCGAACTACTATTGCAATATACTTTACTTTTCGTGCATCTCATTCATTTTTCTTTGTCTAATTATTTACAATAATCAGTCTTCCCTTGGTTATCATAAACCCGTGTTCATCCTAAAAATAGCTTTGGTCAAAGGATCTAATTCTTTGGTTAAACAAATTGGTTCTGTTACTGGGAATCTGATAATATTTGTTTGTTTTTCAAACGATATCCTCTGAACTATGTCGAACTCCAACGACAACAACTAGTAGAGGAATTGAAACCCAGTTCCATCACCTTCAGGAACCCCACGTGGTTCAAGGGAATAATCCCCAGAAAGATCCAATAACAACAACGATAATAATGATCAAACGATAGAACAAGATAGGGTAAAGCAAATGATTGCAGAGTATGTGAGCCAGGCTTTGCAAGAATTTGTGAGGGGATTACTAGCAGCGTCACCTGCACCACTGACACCACCCCCAATAATACCATCACCATGGAAAATCCTCAGTCTGGGTTGGCAAACTCAGGAAAGGGATATACTCCTAATGAATCTCTCGAAGAGAGACCTAGTATGTCTAATAACTCTGAATTACAGACTTTATTACTAACTTTGCAGAAACAGGTGAAGGAACAAAATGATCGAATCGAACAAATTCCTAGAGTACCACCTGTTATCAAAGGAATTGACGTTGATAGATATTCTCAACAACCTTGGAAACCAAGCGCAGCACCCGTACCTATTCCCAAGAAGTTCAAAAGGCCTGACGTTCCTAAGTATGATGGGACAACCGACCCATGCGACCATGTGACTGCTTTTACCACAGGAGTGAAGGGCAACGACGTAACAAAACAAGAAATTGAGTCAGTGAAACCTGTGATATCGGGCCCATATCATGATTTCGGATCCCGGTACAGGTTCGATATGTCTTATACGTGCTATCTGTGAAATTTGGTAAGAAACGGACTTAGTTTGACGTGGTTCGGACCTTAAATGCAAAAAAATGATGTTTAAAGAAGTTTTGAGAAATTTCATTGATTTTGAGGTTTCATTCGATGCTTATGATGTTATTTTGGTGTTTTGATTACTCCAATAAGTCCGTAGGATATTTTTGAAGTTGTGTTTATATTTGGTTTTGAGCCCCGAGGGCTCGAGTGTGTTTCAGATGGGTGTCGGGTCCTTTTTCCTTAGTTTTGAACTGCTGATTCTGGTTTCTGGTTTCCTTCTATGAGATTGCATAGTTGGAGCCGCGATCTCATAAAGCTATTTTTGGCCGCCCATTTTTCGTTCATCGTGATCGCATAAAAACATTCGCGATCGCAGAAGTACACTTTCTTCTTCTTCGTGATCGCATAGAAGCCCTCGCGTTCACATCTATATATTTCATTCACACTCTACGATCGCATACGCCAACTCGCGATCGCATAGAATCATTTCAGGCCTATAATATTTTCCTCTACGCGATCGCATACGTATTTTCGCGATCGCGGTTCATTATACACCCGGGCAGATTATAAAATTTCAAAAACGAGGGTTAAGCCATTTTTAACACATTTTGAGTTCTAAAGCTCGGTTTTGGGCGATTCTTTGAAGGTTTTTCACACAATTCGAATGGGTAAATGTTCTTTAACTAGAATTGATTATATTTCATGAATTAGTTCTTATTTTTATCATTTAATTCATGTTTTGGACAACCAAATGACATCGGAATTTGATAAATTTAGTATGGGTGAACTCGTATCGGAATGGATAATCGGAATTGGTAAAATTTATTGGGTTTCGAGGTGCGGGACCGGGGGTCGACTTTTGGGTCGATTTTTATAAATTAGTAAAGATTAAAACTTTATCGTTTGAATAGTCCCTTATATATTTTATGTGATTTTTGAAGTTGTTTTAGTTTATTTGAGCCGTCCGGAGGTCTTCCCACCCGAGAAATCCATCTTCGAGTACCGGTTGTCGTCTTCGAGGTAAGTATCTTGCCTAACCTTGTGCGAGGGAACTACCCCTTAGGAATTGGGTCTTCTATGTTGATTGTATTCCGTGTATGCCAGGTAACGAGTGCGTACTCAGACTTATTTGCAAATAGGTTGTCCTTTTAGGATTCTTAGGTCCCTATATCTCCGGCATAGGAAATGGTAACTATTATGGTTGAGTTTCTGATTACTAGCTTCATACTCCTCTGTTTGAATTAGATTTCCTTGACTTCGATTCCTCTTTGTTGATTATTTGATCTTAATTTGACTTAGCTTAATATTTTCCCTCTTCTATCACTATGCTCAAGTTTCTTCACAAACTGCCTAATTGATTAGAATTAGTATCATCGAGTCGTATAATTGTTTAACAGGAATTGGAATATCTATAGTTTGGTGTCAAGCATGCCCGTGAGTCGTACATAATGAATTACATGATTCACCTTAAATGTTACTTAGGTATAGTTGGCCATCACTTGTATTGGCGGTGTTTCCTTGGTGCCTCTTAATATTGAATATTTGCTTAAGCTGAGTTTATTCCGTGAAAGAAACTATTAGGTGAGATTGGTTATAGTTGTTTCCCTTACCGGGATGATTGGTTCTCTAATTATTGACTTGAGTATTGTGAATTATTTATATGATTGTTAGGTCTTCTCTTTGTTACATTTCTTCATTGATACTTGGATTCTCCCTTAAGTGACTTCTGTTTATTAGTGAGTTTTGCCACTATTTTGATTGAAGTTCTCGTGTTGAACTTATCGTCACACCTTGCATTGCATTTCATACTTATATTGGGACTGCGAGCTATGACCTGAGACTTTCCCTTGCATTGCATTGCATACTTATATTGGGAATGCGGGCTATGACCTGAGATTTTCCCTTGCATTGCATTGCATTGCATACTTATATTGGGACTGCGCGATATGACCTGAGACTTTCCCTTGCATGGCATTGCATATTTACATTGGGACTGCGGGCTATGACCTGAGACTTTCCCTTGCATTGCATTGCATATTTACATTGGGACTGCGGGCTATGACCTAAGACTTTTCCTTGCATTGAATTGCATTGCATATTTACATTGGGACTGCAGGCTATGACCTGAGACTTTCCCTTGCATTGCATTGCATTGCATATTTACATTGGGACTGCAGGCTATGACCTGAGACTTTCCCTTGCATTGCATTGCATTGCATATTTACATCGGGACTGCGGGCTATGACTTGAGACTTTCCCTTGCAAATCATTGCATGATTATCTATTGAGTTACGGACTGAGTTCCGGTGGTTTATCATTGAGGAGATTTGGATTGAAAAGTATACATGTATGCACACATACTTACATTGAAATGTATAGCTGAAAGGCAATTATCTCCGAGAAAAGTAGTCCCGAAGGACTCCTATTTTGAAAGTATATTTTTGAACGAATGATATTTGAATGAGCAGTATTCGGAGAGTATATTTTAATACAACATATTTTAAGGGAACTATGTTCTGACGAATTCTTTTATAAAAATGTATACGTATACATTCAGAAAAAATATACTTCAAAGAAGATTTTCCTTTATCTGGAAAAGGTTGTATTTTCAAAAAGTTTTCGACATAAGCACGTTTTAAAGGTTTTTACTCGAGGATTTGACTGGTTTCTATTGAGTCTACTTGCTACTGCTTGATGTGAGTAAATTGATGCGGTGCTGAGTTTAAGGATTTTATGGTATTGTGATTTCCGACTTTGGCTTGCGTGTTGTCCTTTCCTCTTTGCGTATTTCTGTCATGCTATTTCGTTGCTTTAAATACTGCGCTTCCTTCCGCTTATTATTTTCCTGCCGTTAATTATATTCGAAGATTTTAGATAAATATTTTGTCACGGCCATTACTGCTATGTCTTTTATCTATTAGACCAGTGGGTGTCCGGACTAGTCCTTGTCACTACTTCACCGAGGTTAGTCTTGATACTTACTGGGCACCGCTGTGGTGTGCTCATACTACACTTCTGCACATTTTTGTGTGCAACTTCAGGTTATGGTTGTTGGTAGCTGCGCAGATCGTTGTTGAGGAGACTCAAGGCAACCTGTTGCTGCGTTCTCAGGCTTCGGAGTCACCTTCCTGTTTTATTTCTATTCGACTGTACTTACTTATTCCTAGACAGTTGTACTTAGACTTGACAGAAAGATTTCTTAGAGCTTATGACTTATACTACCGGTTTTGGGAAAGTTTGTTCATTTTGTTAAGATTTTATATCAAGATTGCTAGCCTTCTTTTATTATTGTTGTTATTCAGTAACTGTTAGGCTTACCTAGTCCCTAAGACTAGGTGCCATCACGATACCCAACAGAGAGTAATTTGGGTCGTGACAAGTTGGTATTAGAGCTCTAGGTTCATAGGTGCTACGAGTCATAAGCGAGTTCAGTAGAGTCTTGCGGATCGGTACGGAGACGTCTGTACTTATCTTCGAGAGGCTACAAAACTATCAGGACAATTTCACTTCCTTCATTCCTATCGTGCGTGTTCATTGATCTTAAAGTTTGAAATTATCGTCCCATTCTCTCACCGATGGTGAGGACACGAGCGGCGGTTGCGGATGATGTTACCCCGAAGCAAATGTCACAAGGGTCAGAGATAGATGCCAACGAGGAGCACATGCCGTAGTTAAGATGCCTACCAGAGCAGTCGTTGAGGAGTCGTCAGTAGTCCTAGTTAGGGGGGCAGGTACTGGGGGTGCCTTTTGCTAACCCGAACTTCAGAAGACCGGAGCGCAGTTTGAGTATAATTGGTACATAGGCTCAGGCCGGGTTGACTCTAGTGCACCAGTTGCTTCACAGATCAGGGAAGGAGTTCAGCTTCCCACCGTCTACACTCCAGAGTAGCGAGATTATATTGGTCAAGTTCCAGTTGTCATGGAAGTACGATAGTGGTTTCGGTTCAGTCCGTGGTTGGGACAGCAACATCGGAGGTAGAGCACCTTGGGATTTAGAGGTACTGGAAGTACCACCCTTCTATCTTTCAGTGGATTGGCGGCAGGTGATTCCCAGGGTTTTCTGGAGGAGTGTCACCATATTCTTCGTACTTCGGGTATTGTGGAGATGAGCGAGATTGCTTTTGTCACGTCTCAGGTCCATAGAAGTGGATTGATCAGTGGTGGCGTCATATAAGTTGGGGTAGCCTGACCGAGTTAGCCTTACTAGCATGGATTCAGTTTTTGGAGATGTTTTGAGGGAGATCACACCTCAGTTCCGCCGGGATGCACAGCACACGGAGTTTGAGCAGATGCGTCAGGGTGCTATATCACCATTGGAGTACGCCGTCAGATTCAGTGAGTTGGCCAGATATACACCTCACTTGGTTGCATCAGTTAGAGGGCGAGTCCGTAGATTCATTAAGGGACTCAGGCACGGTAGAGAATCTTGGGTCAACCAGTTCGGTTGCATTACTAGCTTCACATAGGAGCGTTTCAGATACTCATGGGTCTCCGAGGATCCGTATTGTATGTCTTCCACAGCCACATCGGCAGAGAGATTATTTTTAGTTTGGAGATGTTAGCCACAGGGTAAGAAATTGTTCCAGGAATCAGGTGGGAGAGTTATAGCAGGGTGTTCAGGTAGATAGAAGGCGCCTAAGAAGGGGAGACCCGACCCGTTGATGTATTGCATAAAGTAGGCTAGAGGCCGTCGTGTCAGATATCATCACCCAGGTATGGCTTGATGTGCTAAAGTGGGGTACCATTGTATTCCATTATAGTCCTGTTGATCAGGACGAGTTCCCATTATTTATTGTCTCATTTATGAGTGAGTTTCATGTATTGCACTGTATTTTTGTGCTTGCTCCTGTAGGGAGATTCTATGAGTAGTAGCCGTGTCTATCATTGTTTTATTTATCCTTACTAGTGGTGAAACTGGAAGTGAGTCCATGTCGTCCTCCGTGGAAAGCTTTATGTGATTCTCCTGAATATTTTGTTTTCGAGCTGTGATTTGATACTCCATTGAGATGTGAGTAAGTGAGCGCTATGATTTTGTTAGCCGAGATGAATTAGCGGGAGATCTCTATTAATATGATATATATTTGACATGTGTCGTAGAGTTGAGGGTGAGAACCTCGTGATTCTTTGTGATTTGATATGTTTGGATCGAGCTGAGTACCGCGTGGAAATTTTTTTTTTCAGGATGACATCCTTGTGATTTGTGCATATGCTTTGCTTCTCTCTTGTTATATTGCTTTTGGTAAGTCAGTATCGATAGAGAGTTATGCCTATGGGCTTGTTTAATAGTACCTTTACATATGTTTCTATCTGTTCTACTCAGCTATTTTGTTATGTGCTTCTTTAGTTCAGTTTGCGGTGGGATGTGTGTCCGATGGTGTTAGCTGTGACTCGGTGATTCGGGTGTCTACTGATGAGGTCTTCGTGTTTATTGCATCATTATAGGTATTATGGGATGCAGAAACAGAGAGTTCTTCCATATGCGGGACTAAATGCCAATGTCGAGTTGATTTCGGGCAGTTATGGTGATCAAAAGTGTTATTGAGCCTATGTGCGATGTGCTATGTTGTGTGGTCGTGCCTTACGGGCGTGGACCTGAGTTGATGCAGCTGGTTGAGGCTAATGCCGGACATGGATTTAGAATTGGGTCTTTTGGAAATGAGTAGAAAGTAAGGAATTGAGGTATGAGGCTTATCGATGATGATGAGAAGGCTATATGGCAGTTGTGATGGTGTCATCAGGCTATATAGGTTGGGGTGACATGGGATCACCCACGGGTGTGTGTTGGAAATGCGCAATCAGTGTTTGGATCAGTTCAAAGTGAATCATAGCATGTTCGAGGACGAACAATTGTTTGAGAGGAGGACATTGTGATGACCCAAAAGTTCATCCCGTGTATTTCTAGTTAATTGTGTGTTCCGAGGTCATGAAAAACTCCTTCTATCTCACCTCGATTTGCATGCGCAGCCCGGGCATGTAGTCGGGTAGCCTTTATGTGAAAAATTGATAAAAATGATAATTTTGTATTGAAAATTTGAATAAAGTTGACTTCAGTCAACGTTTTTGGTAAACGGACCCGGACCCGTGATTTCACGGTTCCAGAGGGTCCGTAGGAAAATATGGGACTTGGGCGTATGCCCGGAATCGAATTTCGAGGTCCCAAGTCCGAGAAATGAATTTTTAAAGAAAATTGTTTTCGGAAAAATTATAAAGGTTTTTGAAAATGAAATTTGGAGTGAAACCTGTGATATCTGGCCCATATCATGGTTCTGGATCCCGGTACAGGTTCGATATGTCTTATACATGCTATCTGTGAAATTTGGTAAGAAACGGACTTAGTTTGACGTGATTCGAACAAAAAATGATGTTTAAAGAAGTTTTGAGAAATTTCATTGATTTTGAGGTTTAATTTGATGCTTATGATGTTATTTTGGTGTTTTGATTACTCGAATAAGTCCACTGGATGTTCTTGAGGTTGTCTGTTTATTTGATTTTGAGCCCTGAGGGCTCGGGTGTGTTTCAGATGGGTGTCGGGTCCATTTTCCTTAGTTTTGAACTGCTGATTCTG
The DNA here is from genome assembly GCA_005239525.1 of Nicotiana knightiana. NCBI lineage: Eukaryota > Viridiplantae > Streptophyta > Magnoliopsida > Solanales > Solanaceae > Nicotiana > Nicotiana knightiana. Next base: position 56,726 of record ML436972.1, read on the forward strand.
GTTTCTGGTTTCCTTCTATGCGATCGCGTAGTTGGACCCCCGATTGCATAGAGATATTTTTGGCCGCCCAGTTTTCGTTCATCGCGATCGCATAAAAACAGTCACGATCGCAGAAGTACACTTTCTTCTTCTTCGCGATCGCATAGAATCCCTCGCGTTCACATCTGTCTATTTCCTTCATACTCTACAATCGCATACGCCAACTCGCGATCGCATAGAATCATTTCAGGCCTATAATATTTTCCTCTACGCGATCGCATACGTATTTCCGCGATCGTGGTTCATTAAACACCTGGGCAGATTATAAAAGTCCAAAAACGAGGGTTAAGCCATTTTTAACACATTCTGAGTTCTAGAGCTCGGTTTTGGGCGATTCTTCGAAGGTTTTCACACAATTCGAATAGGTAAGTGTTCTTTCACTAGAATTGATTATATTTCATGAATTAGTTCTTATTTTTTATCATTTAATTCGTGTTTTGGGTTGAAGAAACTTGGGTTTTTGGAAGGAAATTTCTAAATTGAAAATTTATGAATTGAACAACCAAATGACATCGGAATTTGATAAATTTAGTATGGGTGAACTCTATTGGAACGGGTAATCAGAATTGATAAAATTTGTCGGGTTTCGAGGTGCGGGCCCGGGGGTCGACTTTTGGGTCGATTTTTATAAATTAGTAAAGATTAAAACTTTATCGTTTTGAATAGTCCCTTATATATTTTATGTGCATTTCGAAGTTGTTTTAGTTGATTTGAGCCGTCCGGAGGTCTTCCCGCTCGAGAAGTCCATTTTCGAGTACTGGTTGTCGTCTTCGAGGTAAGTATCTTGCCTAACCTTATGTGAGGGAACTACCCCTTAGGAATTGGGTATTCTATGTTGATTGTAGTCCGTGTACGCGAGGTGACGAGTGCGTACTCGGACTTATTTGCAAATAGGTTGGCCTTTTAGGATTCTTAGGTCCCTATATCTCCGGCGTAGGAAGTGGTAACTGTTATAGTTGAGTTTCTGATTACTAGCTTCATCCTCCTCTGTTTGAATTAGATTTCCTTGACTTCGATTCCTCTTTGTTGATTATTTGATCTTAATTTGACTTAGCTGAATATTTTCCCTCTTCTATCACTATGCTAAAATTTCTTCACAAACTGCCTAATTGATTAGAATTATTATCATCGAGTCGTATAATTGTTTAACATGAATTGGAATATCTATATTTTTGTGTCAAGCATGCCCGTGAGTCGTACATGATGAATTACATGATTCACCTTAAATGTTACTTAGGTATAGTTGGTCATCACTCGTATTGGCGGTGTTTCCTTGGTGCTCTTAATATTGAATATTTGCTTAAGCTGAGTTTATTCCGTGAAACAAACTGTTGGGTGAGATTGGTTAGAGTTTTTTTCCCTTGCCGGGATGATTGGTTCTCTAATTATTGACTTGAGTATTGTGAATTGTTGTTATAATTGTTAGGTTTTCTCCTCGTTACATTGCTTCATTGATACTTTGTTTCTCCCTTAAGTGACTTCTGCTTATTAGTGAGTTTTGCCACTATTTTGATTGAAGTTCTTGTGTTGAACTTATCATCGCACCTTGCATTACATTGCATACTTATATTGGGACTGCAGGCTATGACCTGAGACTTTCCCTTGCATTGCATTGCATACTTATATTGGTACTGTGGGATATGACCTAAGACTTTCCCTTGCATTGCATTGCATACTTATATTGGGACTACGGGCTATGACCAGAGACTTTACCTTGCATTGCATATTTACATTGGGACTGCGGGCTATGACCTGAGACTTTACCTTGCATTGCATTGCATATTTACATTAGGACTGCAGGCTATGACCTGATACTTTCCCTTGCATTGTATTGCATTGCATTTTTACATCGGGACTGCGGGCTATGACCTGAGACTTTCCCTTGCATTGCATTGCATTGCATGATTATCTATTGAGTTACGGACTGAGTTCCGGTGGTTTATCATTGAGGATATTTGGATTGAAAAGTATACATGTATGCACACATACTTACATCGAAATGTATAGTTGAAAGGCAATTATCTCCGAGAAAAGTAGTCCCGAAGGACTCCTATTTTGAAAGTATATTTTTGAACAAATGATATTTAATGAGCAGTATTGGGAGAGTATATTTTAATACAACATATTTTAAGGGAACTATGTTCTGACGAATTCTTTTATAAAAATGTATACATATACATTCAGAAAAAATATACTTCAAAGAAGATTTTCCTATATCTTGAAAAGATTATATTTCAAAAGTTTTCGACATAAGCACGTTTTAAAGGTTTTTACTCGAGGATTTGACTTGATACGGTGTTGAGTTTAAGGATTTTATGGTATTGTGATTTCCGAGTTTGGCTTGCGTGTTGTCCTTTCCTCTTTGCGTATTTTTGTCATGCTATTTCGTTGCTTTAAATACTGTGCTTCCTTTCGCTTATTATTTTCCTGCCGTTAATTATATTCGAAGATTGTAGATAAATATTTTGTCACGACCATTACTGCTATGTCTTTTATCTATTAGACCAGTGGGTGTCCGGACTAGTCCTCGTCACTACTTCATCGAGGTTAGTCTTGATACTTATTGAGCACTGCTATGGTGTGCTCATACTACACTGCACATTTTTGTGTGCAGCTTCAGGTTATGGTTGTTGGTAGGTGCGCAGATCGTTGTTGAGGAGACTCAAGGTAACCTGCTGCTGCGTTCACAGGCTTCGTAGTCACCTTCTTGTTTTATTTCTATTCAATTGTACTTACTTATTCCTAGACAGTTGTACTTAGACTTGACAAAAAGATTTCGTAGAGCTTATGACTTGTACTACCGGTTTTGGGAAAGTTTGTTCATTCTGTTGAGATTTTATGTCTAGATTGCTAGGCCTTCTTTTATTATTATTGTTATTCAGTAACTGTTAGGCTTACCTAGTCCCTAAGACTAGGTGCCATCACGATACCCAACGGAGGAAAATTTGGGTCGTGACATAATTGGGCAGCCATGTCATTTGCAAGTAATCTAAATGACAAAAGCTCAGAAGCCACGAGGAGACTCAAAGAAAGCTTGAGAGAATTCCCAGATACAACGTGGAACGATGTTTATAACAGGTACAGTACTAAACTTCGAATAGAAGAAGATACCATTGCTTGTTCGAAAGATAAAGATCATACCAGATCCAGACGTTCCGAATCAGACAGGAGATTAGGTAAAAATAGGTACGATCCTTACTTGGGACCATCGGGACATGAAACTCATCCTAGGTTCGAAAACACCAGGTCAGATTATAGACCACCAAGCAGAGATGCGGGCTCATCTAGATCCAGAAAGGATCGAGATGAACAACCTAGAGGTAATGCACGAATTGGGGATCACACCTTCAATGTAAGTACCTCCGAACTAATTTCAGTATTAAGAAATATGGGTGATAAGGTCGATGGCCCAAAGAAATGAGGTCGAACCCTAATAAGAGGAACCCAGATCTCTTGTGTGAATTCCATAATGATCATGGACACAGAACTGCAGATTGCAGATTTTTGCAAGGTGAGGTAGAACAATTATTGAAACAGGGCTATTTAACAGAATTGTTTAGTGAAAAAGGTAAACAGGCATACATGAAGAACAGGCAGGAGCCCCCAAAACCTCCATCTCCAAAATGAACCGTCAACGTGATACACGGAGGTGAATAAGTAAACGGAGTGGTCTGCAAAGCGGCCACGAAGTTCACAATTACACACGGAAAGCGAGTTCGTGAAAATCTGGAAGCAGACGATATCACCTTCGATGATGCAGATATCGGCAGATTAATGCTTCCTCACAACGATGCTCTGGTAATATCCTTACTTATTCATGACACTAACGTAAAAAGAGTGTTGATTGATCCAGGTAGTTCAGTCAATATCGTTTTGCTAAAAGTCGTGGAAGAAATGCTATTGGGGAATCAAGTAATCCCAAAGGCACGAGCCATATCGGGGTTTGATAATTCTACGGTTCTAACAAAAGGGGAAATTGAACTTAGCACTTATGCTGAGGGAGTAATCAAAAATACCAGGTTCCAACTCATCGATACTGACATGGCTTATAAGGTAATCATGGGAAGGCCATGGATCCACGACATGAAAGCAATACCATCCACTTTGCTTCAGGTAATTAAATTCCCCTCTGAATGGGGGATTCAGCAAATTAGAGGCGATCATAAAACCGCGAGAAATATAAATTCTGTGGTACACTACAACAAAAACGTAGAGGTGGAAGAATCAAAAGATAAGGGAATCTCCCAAGCAGGTAACACCGCCCAAACAGGCATGGAAGAAATTACTACACAAATAGGTACGGAAGGTATTATTGCTGAAACAGGTATGAAAGAAGATACTCACGAGAAGGTGAATAAAGTCACCACGGAAGATGCATTAGACCACACGGATGTAGATTCCAGACCGGAAGTCATTCATGAACCGGAGGAAGAAGAGCACATCAAAACAACTACGGAAGAGCTCGAAGTTGTTCCATTGTTTGAACAAAAACCTGAACAAAAAGTGTATGTAGGCACGAGGTTGAGCCTTGAACGAAGAGGTAAGTTAATTGATTATTTAAAGGCTAACACAGATTGCTTTGAATGGTCCCACTCGGATACGACAGGTATCCCACTAGAAATGATGACTCATAAACTAAATGAAGATTCATCCTTCGTACCTGTTAAGTAGAAGAAAAGAAAGCAAGGACCATTCAAGAACCAAGTGATTGACGAAGAGGTACAGAAACTCTTGAAAATTGGTTCGATATGAGAGGTAACGTACTCTGACTGGCTAGCTAACATTGTGGTAGTACCTAAAAAGAATGGCAAATGGAGAGTATGCGTAGATTATACTGACTTAAATAAAGCATGCCCCAAAGATTCATTCCCATTACCACATATAGATCAAATGATTGATGTCATCGCAGGTCATGAATTGTTAAGCTTTATAGATGCGTATTTTGGTTATAATCAGATTAAAATGGATCCCTCAGACGAGGAAAAAACCTCCTTTATTACGAATCGGGGGACTTATTGTTATAAAGTCATGCCTTTTGGCTTAAAAAACGCTGGAGCCACCTATCAAAGGCTAGTGACCCAGATGTTCCAAAAATGACGAAAGTTTACATCGATGACATGCTGGTAAAATCAACACGGGCAGAAGACCATTTCCAGCACCTCTCTATTACCTTTGACATTTTACGCAGGTATAATATGAAGCTGAATCCAGAGAAATGCGCTTTCGGTGTAGAATCAGGTAAATTCTTGGGTTTCCTTGTATCAAACAGGGGAATAAAGGTAAATCCTGATCAAATTAAAGCTATAGAAGAAATACCTGATGTACTTATAAACAAAAAAGAAGTTCAAAGACTAACAGGAAGAATTGCAGCCTTAGGAAGATTTATTTCCAAATCTTCCGAGAAAAGTTTTAAATTCTTTGCAGTTTTCAAAAATCAAAATCGGTTCGAATGGACTGAAGAATGTCAATAGGCTCTCAAAGACCTAAAGGATTATCTATCAAAACCTCTGTTGATGTCAAATCCAAAGGAGGGGGAGTGTCTATACGTCTACCTTGTCGTCTCGAAAATTGCTGTAAGTGAAGTATTGGTAAGGGAGAATAAAGGTACAATCTCCTATTTATTATGTAAGCAAGACATTACTAGATGCTGAAACTAGATATCCACATCTAGAAAAGTTAGCCTTAGCTATAATCATGGCATCTAAAAAATTAAGTCCATACTTTCAATGTCATCCAATCACAGTTGTGACCTCGAATCCATTAAGAAACATACTGCATAAACAAGAACTATCAGGAAGATTAGCCAAGTGGGCCATAGAATTAAGTGAGCATGAAATAATATATCAGCCTAAGACTGCAATCAAGTCTCAAATCTTAGTTGATTTTGTCACTGACTTTAGTAATAGCATTGTCCCTGAAGTGGAAAAAGAGTAACAACTATTTAACGGTGCTAATCCGGGTCTATGGACCCTATTTACCGATGGTTCTTCCAATATAAAAGGTGCCGACTTAGGCATAGTCTTAATATCACCCACGGGTGAAAAGATATGACAGGCTATCAAATGTTATCCTATAACTAACAAAGAAGCAACGTACGAAGCTGTCATTGTAGGAATAAACTCGCACGAGAACTTTCAATCGAGCAAATCGTAATCAAAAGCGACTACCAAACTGGTAGTAAATCAGATGCAGGGGACTTACATCGCTCGAGAGACTCGGATGCAACAATATCTGGAAAAGGCACAAGAGCTCGTGAGACAATTCAAAACATGGAAGGTAATACAAATACCTATAGAGGAAAATGCAGAAGCAGATGCATTAGATAACCTCGCAGCATTCACAGAAGTAACCAACAAAGACAATGCAATTGTCATTCATCTATTCCATTCAGCGATCGACCAGGACAGAAATGAGGTAACTTTCAACAATTTAACCTGGGATTGGAGAAACGAAATCTTAAATTTCTTGCAGAATGGCATCGTACCTGAAGACAAGAAAACAGCTCAAGCACTTCGCTGCAAATCTGGACGATACAGCCTCATTCGCAACTCATTATATCGCAAGATGTTCGGAGGGCCCCTAGAAAAATGCCTCGGACCTAACCAAACGGAGTTTGTGATGAAAGAAGTCCACGAAGGACACTGTGGAAATCACTCAGGGGCGAGATCCTTAGTAAAAACCCTAATCAGAGCTGGATATTATTGGGCTAAACGGAAGAAGAGGCCGAGAGCTTCGTATCAAAATGCGACAGATGCCAAAGGTTTGCTAATAACATGCATCGAACAGTGGAATTATTGCATCCAATAATATCCCCATGGCCCTTCATAAAATGGGGTATGGACATAGTGGGACCTCTTCCCACAGCTAAAGGACAGGTACAGTTTTTGCTCGTGCTAACCGACTATTTTACAAAATGGGTAGAGGCAGAAACGTTCAAACAGGTGTGAGAAAAGGAAGTTACAATTTTCTTATGGCAAAACATAATATGCCGCTTTAGGATACCAAAGGAGATCGTGTGTGATAATGGCCCACAATTCATAGCCTCGCAAATCACAGAATTCTTCGAAAGTTGGCAAATCAAACGGATCACTTCAATGCCATACCACCATGTGGCTAATGGTCAAGCTGAGTCAAAGAATAAAGTCATCGTCAACAATCTAAAGAAGAGGCTAGATAAAGCCAAAGGAAACTGACCTGATGAGTTACCAGTGGTACTATGGGTATACATAACAACTTCAAAAATAGCCACGGGAGAAACTCCGTTCGCACTTGTCTATGGCACAGAAGCCTTAATACCTGTGGAGATTGGCGAACCAAGCATAAGGTTTACAACAGCCACGGATGAAGCAAACGACGACAAATTGAGGACCAATCTGGACCTGCTCGAACCACGGAGAGAAGCAGCACTAATATGGATGGCAGCTCAAAAACAAATCATAGAGTGTTATTACAACCGTAAAGCTCATCTCAGATACTTAAAGATTAGGGACTTCATCCTCAAAAAATTCTTTCAATCAACGAAAGAAGCAGGCGCAGGAAAACTAAGTCCAAACTAGGAAGGACCCTACAAAGTCCGAGGCATAGGTGGGAAGGGCACCTACGAGCTGGAAGATATGGACGGCAGAATCCTACCAACAAGTTGGAATTCCATCCACTTGAATAAGTACTACCTCTAAGGAAAAGAAGTACCCCTGGTCAGGTATCACCCGTTCGATTTTATTTTAAACATTTAAAATTTTAGTAATCCTTTTAGATGATAGGCATAAAGCTAACCCATCACCAGATGATGATATTAGACCTGCAAAGACGCGAGGAAGTAACTAAATTCCCGGTCTAGGGTTACACTTTCTGATGGACGTTTTGAAGGGTTAAGCAGTCATCATCTAAAAACTATATACCTTCGAGTCCCGTATATTTTTCCTTTTCAGGAAAAGGACTACAAGGAAGGAATAGTCAAGTGCTCGAGATTTCATTCTTCAAAGCTCAAACACTTGGGGGACTATACAGTATGGAAGTCAAAGACGAAGCACAAAAGACTATCAAAAAGTAAAAGCTCGAGCCTGAAGGCCCATCTACCCAACAAGTCAAGTGATACGAGCAAAATCGAAAGAGCCAAAGACTCAAACACAAAGACGAATCCAAAAAACCTGCGAACATGTTCAGGATAAAAGGAAAAATGTTAGCTACGAGGAAGAAATGCTCATCTTTGTACTTATTCAAAAGAACTGTTGTAACCAAAAACAGTTACGGATGAAAGATCAAAATCCTTGTACTTGTTCAAAAAACTGTTATCAAATAAAATAGCTACAGATGTAAGAGCATTTCCCTCATGCTTATTGAAAATTGTTGTCAACAAAAACAGTTACAGGTGAAAACCCAAACTTGAATAAAACTGTTACGAACGAAAAACAGTTGCTCTCTTGTATAAACTCGAAAAAATTGTTACATACGAAAACAGTTACGAAATACAAGTGTATATCAAATTTGTTAAAAGAAAACAGTTGCAACATGAGTTTTAGACAATAATCAAACACATGTAAAATGTTGTGAAAGTTCAAACAAAAAAAACTTTCGTCAGAAACATTCTTAAACATGTGAAAAATTCCTATCACTCTATTGCATTATTAAACCTTTATGAAGTTGAGACGTCTTCTTCATTAAGTGTCGATCAAAAAGGGCCCTCTTTCATAAATTATTCCTACTACAAAAAGGCACATATTTAATATGACACCGTGCCTATTACGAAAAGGTGCGAGTAATCTAAAGCATTCTATATACAAAATTCATAGGTAAAACTAAAACCTCGAAAAATAAAGCATGCAAAAGACTTAAAGAGTGAAACAGAAACTCAAAGGAAAACAAAAGTCATACTTGCATTAATATATTAAAACGGCTAAGTAAAAACTAAGTATTAACTTATACTTAGTCGTATAGAGTTTTCTATACATTAAGGTGCCCCTAAGTTGTCATTTGGGGACTTTAAGAGATCCAAATTTACCCCCGATGGGACTGGGTAACCACCAATTGAGACAAAGAAGAAAAAAAAGGGGAGGACCCAACTTCTTAAACTTCATGAGGAGGGGGGTTGACGTCACTGGCAGAAGGAGAAGGAGCGACTTGGGACGAAGAGACTTGAGCAGCAGGAGCCTCACCTTCAGGTGAATAGAGATTCTGACCTTGTTGAGCCTTCTCAATGGACTCCTTGATTTTTGCAATTTCAACATTAAGGTCGAAACCCTCTCGGCTCGTTTCAGTCAATGTGTCGAGGCGAGAGTTCATATACGCCCAACTAATATCGATAGATGTCCTGTCTTCAAGATCTTCGTAATCCTTCTCCCATAGCATAACTTCAGCTCTTAGTTCATCCCTCTCAGTCACAGCAGCATCATTAGAGGCCCTTAAAGGAGCGAAAGACCTTTCCAGGAATTGAACTTTCTCCAAAGAGTTGTGAAGATCCTCCTGGGTCTGAGTAAGAGATTGCACTGGTTCGCCTGAATACTCCTCTTTTTGGTCTAGTAAAGCCTTCAAACTCCTGACCTCTGCAGAGGCACGAGACAGCTGCTTCACGAATGAGGACTCTAAGACGCTCTTATCCTTGTCTGCCTGGTCAGAGGATGCCTTCTCCATGGCCAACTCTGCCGTCATGACCCTCACTTGCTGCTCCAAGATACATTTTTCTTCTTCTACGGCTTCCATGTCGAGCCTTAAGCTTTCATACTGTTCTTTCCAGTTACCTGCTTCAGCATTCCACTCCTTTACTTCCTGCTCCGTATGAGAAATCCTTTTCATAAGCTCTGTGCCTATAAGATTGATCTACAAAAGGAAATCAATTAGATATGATAAGTACGCCTACAAGAATGAATGAAAGAAAATACATTCTACCTTTAAAGAAGTATGCACGATCTCATTAGCCCATGTAAGGGAACTGTGGCTATCCANAGATCTCATTAGCCCATGTAAGAGAACTGTGGCTATCCAGCTTAGCTCTCTCTGTCGGACCTATCAATGGTTTCAACCACACATCAGGCTGGCTAGACTTTTTAAAGAGGTTACCCTCTTCCGGAAGTTCTATCATCACCTGCCTCATCTCCCTGCTGGAAGACCCTACTTCTGAAACAGAAAGCGCGGAAGCAGGAACAGATGCATGAGCCACGGGCAAGGAAGTCTGAGGAGCCGAAAAAGCCACGTGAGAGGGAGAAAGAGCAGGAGCAGGAATAGACACGGGGGCAGGATAAATAACTGGAACAGTGGAGAAGAGTTCTCTAAGAGAAGGAGAGAAAACAAGTAAGGGAGCTTCATCAGCAACAGGACCAAAACCTTCACGGAATAAATAGTCAACAGATTCACGCAAGGGAGAGGGAGTAGCATCCTCGGAGGCAGAAAGTCCAACTTCAGGCACGGAATGTCACGACCCAAAATTCCTAAGGTCGTGATGGCGTCGGACGTCCATGTCAGGTAAGCCAACTCATTCATTAATTGAAATAACTTTCTAGTTTTAAAACATTTATGAAAATATTTATTTTTTCCTAAATTACATATTAACCAAATAAAAGTTTGTTAATTAAAAAAATGGTTTAAAGATTACACTTAAGCAATTATATCCCAATACATAACCCAGAACCTGGTGTCACAAGTACATGAGCAATTTCTAAGAATTCAACAATCATTACAAGCCTGTCCGAAATACAACTGGACAAGGTAATTTAAATGAAATAGATACAGTGCAAAGGAGATTCTGTCAGCTGCAGATCGCCTCCGGATGATGCAGCTCGCCTAAGTCTCCGAATCCTTCACATTGCTATGATGTGCAATAAAAATGCACAGCAAGTGTAGCATGAGTACAAAACAACGTGTACTCAGAACGTCGCCTGCCTAACCTCAGAGAGGTAGTGACGAGAGGTCAAATTAGACACTTAATAGGGTCCGACAATATAATATATGACTGAATATGATGAAATACGGTATACATGTAAGATAGTGAGCAGCGACTACATATCAAGTACAGAAATCCAGGTAACCAATGAGAATAAACAACAATGTACACTTTCCTTTTTCCCAAATACATATCAAGCCAATACCAATAGAATAGTACCAAATAGTCATGCGCACACAAGGGTAAGACAACCGGCCGGAGTCATAAGATAGCCATACCCGTGCACTGCCGAGGATCAAACGGCCCGTACCAAAAGTGAACCTCCCCACAAAGTACTCACATCTATGCACTGCAGAGAATCGAACGGCCCGTACCAAAAGTGCATCTCTCAACCTCTCTATGCACTGCCAAGGATCGAACGGCCCGTACCAAAAGTGCATCTCTCAACCTCTCTATGCACTGCCGAGCATCAAACGGCCCGTACCAAAAGTGCACCTCTTAATATAATAATCATAACTATGCACTGTCGAGGATCGAACGGCCCGTACCAAAAGTACATTCTAAACCTGTAGTGGCGTACGGCCCGCTCCCATGAGAGTAGGGGAAATAACACTCCGCTCGCGGAATGTAAATTGTGAAGCGGTCACATGCAGACATGCACAATCAACAATCCACCCCGAACATGTCGGGAACACAAATACTCAAGTAAATGACCGATTTCTCTTTTAAAAATCACAAATAGTATTTAAATCCCTTTTTCGAAATTCACTTGCCGAGTTTTATATAACGTTTAATAACACAACCTTATTCGGAAATACAATTGCCGCGAAGGAAATAAATTCTTTTTTTTTATGATTTAGAAAATAAGCTCTAATCTTCCTAAGTCATTAAATTACAATTTCGATTATATTAGCAGTCTAACATCACAAACAAGATCACAGGTACAACAGTTAGGGCATGCTAGTGTGTCCTAGGCTACCCGGACATGGCATAGTAGTAGCTACGCACGGACTCCCGTCACCTCGTGCGTACGTAGCCCCTGAAGACAATAGCACATACTTAATTAATTCACCTAGGGGGACAATTCTCCCTCACAAAGTTAGAAAGGAGACTTACCTCACTCCGAAATTTCATACCCGGCTTCCAATCCTGTATGTCGACTTCAATGGATGCGCAACGCCCCCAAACTATCCAAATAATGATAAGCCAATGAAAATATACTCAAATATTTGTTAAAAATTCAGAATATATAAACTCCCATCTCCACTCAAGGAATTGACCAAAATGCCCTCGGGCCCCCGTGCCCGGATTCCGATATTTCTCGAAGATAAATTCTACCCATAACTTACTAACTCAAATATACAATTTGTTAAAATTTCCATGCTCAAATTCATGGTAAAAGTCCAAAATTCCAAGTTATAGGTCCTCCCCAAAAATCCCAAATTTATACAGATTTTCCATGCCTAAATACATGTAAGATCACATATTTAACTCAAAAATAGGAAGAAATCACTTACCTTGTCTTGCTTGGTGAAAATCCCTCCTTGAGCTCTCCAAAATCACCCAAGCCAAATGAAAGAAACGAAAGAAATGGGCCAAAATTCGTGTTTAAAACAATTTGCCCATGCTTCATCGAGTTGTACCTTGCGCTTGTGTTGTGCAGGTTGTACATCCTAATATAATTTTCCCTTGTTGAATACCTTCTGTTAAAACACTCATAACTCCTTGTAGAAATATCTAAATAACAAACGGTTTGAATATTTAGAAACTAGGCTCTAAGATCTTTAATTTTATAGGTTTTACACCATATAAATCTTTATATATTCCAAGATATAAACTTCTAAAGTCGGCTCCATGCATCAGAAAATTCTTGCGAAACTGCTCTATCAGCCATCTTCAATCGGTCATAACGTTTTACACAAAACTCCAAATGACAAATGGTTTAATGTTATGAAAACTAGAGTTAAAGATCTAAAACTTCCATGTTTTGAAAATTTTCATATTCCTTATAGATTCCTATATATACGCTTCCAAAGTTAGCTCTTCGATGCATAAATTGTTGTCCCAAAACAGATTTGCTGCAGAATTTTCAGCAGTTATTTTGGTCCGTTAACCTTCCGAAATCAACCCGAGGCTCTCGGGACCTTAACCAATTATACCAACATGTCCCAAAACATGATACGAACTCGCTCGAGGCCTCAAATCACATCAAACAACGTCAAAATCATGAATCGCACTCCAATTCAAGCTTTATGAACTTTGAAATTTTAAATTTCTACATCCGATGCCGAAACCTATCAAATCACGTCCGATTGACCCCAAATTTTGCATGCAAGTCATATTCGACATTACGGACCTGCTCCAACTTTCATAATTGGAATCCGACCCCCATATCAAAAAGTCAAACTCTCGGTCAAACTTCTCAAAAACATTCAAATTTCTATCTTTAGCCAAATGACCTCCGGACATCCGAATTCACTTCCGATCGCGCTCCCAACCCCAGAATCACCATACAAAGCTATTCCCAGCCTCGGAATCCCAAACGGACCTCTATAACACTGAGATGCCTTCCAACCCAGACTTATGAAATTCTTCTAAAATACTAACTTCCACAATATATGCTGAAACGCTCCCGGGTTATCCAAAACCCAATCCGGACATACGCCCAAGTCCAAAATCATCATAAGAACCTGCTGGAACCTTCAAATCCTGATTCCAAGGTCGTTTACTCAAAATTCTAATCTTAGTTGATTTCACCAACTTAAGGCTTCTAAAATGAGAATTTTCTTTCCAAATCAATTCTTCACTTCCTGGAATTCAATTCCGACCACGCCCACGGGTCATAATACCTGAAATGAAGCTGCTCATGACTTCAAACCGCTGAACGACGCGCTAGAGCTCAAAACGACCGGTCGGGTCGTTAATTCTACCCATTTATACCGACGTTCGTCCTCGAACGTGCTAAGAACTGCTCTGGAGTTACCTGAAACCACTGTTTAACATCTCTAGCACCTGCCCGTGCTACCACAACCCAGTCGAGCACAATAGCCTGATCAAATCTGGATATTTCTTCTTTATCCATATAATAAGCTCAGAATTTATTCAAACACCTGAAATTTCTCTGTCAGGCCTAGTTCCAACATATAAACACCGTATCAACTACCACACGATATACCAGATCATAACTACATACCCTTGCTGAATTGGCACCATGCGCCGCATAACCCATCATCTGACCATAATGAAGCTCCCTGAACCTTAATAGCCAAACTTCCACGAATCTGATGCTCCCAATGCACCTCATAACAAATATACATATACCCTGCTATAATGCTGACGATACTACCACAATGGAGGAAATGTGTAGAAATTCATACTCAACTGCAGAGTTAACAAATCCTTGAATACCTCATCTTGACTAGAATCATCACTTTAGTATGAACCTGAATAATGGTATTTGTTCTTTAATATACACTTCACATGACCTCATCTCACTGATCCCTGATCCGAAAATCTCGTCTCACCCAGTATGAACTGCTCAGACAACAAACCACCCCAACATGACCAACAGCCTCACATGATACCACATCGCGCCAATAGGCCATAACTCGAACATGATAATAAGAAAGACTCAGGACAAAACTATTCATCTCACGCAACTAATATGAATTCTTACCAGAAAATAGGAAATAAAATACAAGAAAATAAATACATCTCAACCCTTCTCATCATCACACTGTTGCGGTGTGCAACCCGATCTGAATAACATACCCGTGGCGGCGTGCCACTCGATCCCATCATAAAACTCACATAAGGAAATATACACGGAGCTGAATCGCTCACTATTACAAATTACTAAATATCGATCACAAGCACGCTAAGTGCATAATACCGTCCTGGGGAGACTGATAAAGCCTTAGGCTACATAACTCAAGCACAACTGAGGTGCGATATATATATATATATACACTCTTGATCTCAAGAGCTATCCTGCTCACATAACATCCCCACTATGCGGGACCTCAACACATAAGAAATTATCAAAGTCGTTTCACAACTCACACGACACAATCACGATAACACATGAATCTGACGAAGACGGAACAACACCCGATGTTATAATACCTTTCCATGAAAAGCGCTCTACTGAAAGGAACATGCCTGGCTCATACGGAGCCCATAAGCATATTTAATCCATCCACAAACATCAAGCTACCTTGCTCGCACCAACTAAGCTAATAGCTTTTGCCTGGGTCCATATTAACCCACCTTCTTTCATAATACACGAGAATAACCATCATCACCGGGACTAACACCCCATAATCCATAATCAACTGAACCGAACCCCTTCCCGGCGTAAATTCTCAATTAAGCAATAGTGCACTTCTTTATACTTAGTCCAAATCTGAAATCCATCAAGTGACTACATGTTATACTTTACACAATCTTTTCGGCCATGCTTCCACGACCTTCCACACAAGGCAACAAGTCTTCCCATCCATAACACCGACCACACTAAGGCCGCAAAACACATCGAGAACTCAGGACCAGGGTACAAAGCCTCCTTCACTGAATATCGATCTCAGGTGACACTGAAGATAACACCAGCTTACTCTGAACTTTCAAATCACTTTGTCTTGCTCTTCCGAGCTCATCACATCCTTAAAAACATCGGACCTAAATCTCGATTCTTACTCCCAGTTACATACTGCTTACCACACCTAACATGCCAATACGAGGTAGCGCAAGAATTCCATCACAACTTCCGAACCACCAATAGGGTGAACACTTCATCATATAGAAACTTTTTACTTGACTCAATTCAAGAGTACCATCTCAATACATGAGTGAATTCCCATTGTCACCCAATCATGCAAATCCTTAAGTAGTAGTCTATACCACCATAACCTTCCGGGGTCCGCCTATACCTGACAGGCCATAGCACTCAAATTCTCCCACATGAGATCCGTTACAACGGCCGAAAAGCCCCGTACACACTGGCACAAACCACATGCATAACTAAATCACATCAAAGGAACCGATCACTTCTGCAAATATGCCAGTTCAAACATGGCTAATCAATCTATCTTCCTTTAATCATCTTCAATTGCCTCAGGAATAATAACAACTTCCTTCAACCCATAGCAAACTCAACCCTCACTCATCCCGAGTGACCTTGATTTACGAGACTACGCTGCCCAAATTCTGCAACCCGTCTCATACCCTTCTGATAATTCTTTTCTTAAATCCGGAGTCTATTTCACTCACTCCTCCAATGCTATTCTGCGTGCTGAAACATATCATAGAACATTCCAACCATCCTTCCTTTTTCTCAGAGATTACTCTGCAAAAGCTCAATTCTCGATCATAATGCTGCCTGAAATCCTTAAACGCCTCATTCTTAACTTTTGAACTCACTAGGACCGCTATTGAGAGTCACACACTCCGACTGGCCCCGAATACAATCAACTCCAGGGCTCTCCTAGCACAGGAACACCCTTTTCAACACGTGACTGAGTCGCTAACCTGACAACTCACCTATGCCTTAAGCAAAATTCTGGATCTTCCAGAGCCTAACCCTGGCCCGACAGAGCCAACTTTTGCACACATTCAAATCCCACGCACAATCAGCATTTTACTCCTTTCCCTTAGCTGAAACAACTTGCCAACACGCCGACAATTCACAACCCTATAAGAAGACAACCCTACAGCCCTACTACAGATGGTTGGACTCCCCCACATAGCCCGAAGCCACTCCTTGCACCACTCTAGACCCTGTTGAGACCCTTTCTCCTTTGATAACATGATCCATGCCAACCGCATTCTTCAACACTTCT
This sequence comes from Nicotiana knightiana, assembly GCA_005239525.1. Taxonomy (NCBI): domain Eukaryota; kingdom Viridiplantae; phylum Streptophyta; class Magnoliopsida; order Solanales; family Solanaceae; genus Nicotiana; species Nicotiana knightiana. The sequence goes on from ML436972.1 coordinate 73,475, forward strand.
TCTCGATATTCTGACCCCACGCAATCGAAGAAACCATAGCACCGCCGAACCTAACACATTCCATCCGATCAATGACGACGACTACACGTCACAGGTGCATATCCCACCTCACTTGAAGACACCCAGTCTTACTACTTTATCAACTCTAACCAGACCATTCAGAATCCAAATGCCTTTCCTCTGCCAGAACTAAAACGCCAAAATCTTGAAATCAAACTCTGAGAAGACCTCCCTTCAACCATTTATCATCCCCAACATACGGGAAAGCATTCTATCATCATATCAACATCGTGCGACAATCAATTACAAACATCATCACCACCCAGGCACGGCCTTAAGGCTTCCAGAAACACAGCTACTGAGCTGAAATAACACATTACGCTTTTGCAGGGCCATAACAACAACCATGACTATTTACACATGGAAGCATCTTGGATTACATTCGTAGCACCATTCCCATTCCACAAATTCCTGATTCATAGCAAGCGCTTCGCGACGCGTAAGATTTAGTAGGAATGAACATAGACATAAGCCTCAAAGGAATCAACTCGCACGATGAAGAATCAAGAAGGGAAGTACTCCTAAAAGTCTTGTAGCCTCTCGAAGATAAGTACAGACGTCTCTGTATCGATCCGCAAGACTCTACTAGACTTGCTCATGACTCGTGAGACCTGCGGGAACCTAGCGCTCTCATACCATGTTGTCACGACCCAAAATCCCTAAGGTCGTGATGGCGTCGGACGTACATGTCAGGCAAGCCAACTCATTCATTAATTGAAACAACTTTCCGGTTTTAAAACATTTATGAAAATATTTCTTTTTCCAAAATTAAATATTAACCAAATAAAAGTCTGTTAATTAAAAATAATGGTTTAAAGATTACACTTAAGTAATTATATCCCAATACATAACCCAGAACCCGGTGTCACAAGTACCTGAGAAATTTCTAAGAATTCAACAATCATTACAAGCCTGTCCGAAATACAACTGGACAAGGTAATTTAAATGAAATAGATACAATGCTAAGGAGACTCTATCAGCTATGGATCGCCTCCGGATGATGCAGCTCGCCTAAGTCTCCGAATCCTCCACATTGCTACGAAAGTACCTGTGCAATAAAAATGCACATCAAGTGTAGCATGAGTACAAAACAACATGTACTCAGTCAGTCGCCCGCCTAACCTCAGAGAGGTAGTGACGAGAGGAAAAATTAGACACATACTAGGGTCCGACAATATAATATATGACAGAATATGATGAAATACAGTAAACATGTAAGACAGTGAGCAGCGAGTACATATCAAGTACAGAAATCCAGGTAACCACTGAGAATAAACAAAAATGTACACTTCCCTTTTTCCCAAATACATGTCAAGCCAATACCAATAAAATAGTACCAAATAGTCATGCGCACACAAGGGTAAGACAACCGGTCGGAGTCATAAGACAGTCATGCCCGTGCACTGTCGAGGATCGAACGACTCGTACCAAAAGTGCACCTCCCCACAAAGTACTCACATCTATGCACTGCCGAAGATCAAACGGCCCGTACCAAAAGTGCATCTCTCAACCTCTCTATGCAGTGCCGAGGATCGAGCGGCCCATACCAAAAGTGCATCTCTCAACCTCTCTATGCACTGCTGAGGATCGAACGGACCGTACCAAAAGTGAATCTCTCAATATAAGAATCATAACTATGCACTGCCGAGGATCGAACGGCTCGTACCAAAAGTGCATTCTAAACCCGCCACGGCGTACGGCCCGCTCCCATGAGAGTAGGGGAAACAACACTCCGCTCGCGGAATGTAAATTGTGAAGCGGTCACAAGCAGACATGTACAATCAACAATCCACCCCGAACACGTCGGGAACACAAATACTCAAGTAAATAACCGATTTCTCTTTTAAAAACCACAAATAGTATTTAAATCCTTTTTTCGAAATTCACTTGCCGAGTTTTATATAACATTTAATAACACAACCTTATTCGGAAATACAATTGCCGCGAAGGAAATAATTATTTTTTTTATGATTTAGAAAGTAAACTCTAATCATCCTTAGTCATTAAATTACAATTTTGATTATATTAGCAGTCTAACATCATAGACAAGATCACAGGTACAACAGGTAGGGCATGCTAGTGGGTCCTAGGCTACTCGGACATGGCATAGTAGTAGCTACGCATGGAATCCCGTCACCTCGTGCGTACGTAGCCCCCGAAGACAATAGCACATACTTAATTAATTCACCTAGGGGGAAAATTACCCCTCACAAAGTTAGAAAGGAGACTTACCTCGCTCCGAAATTTCATACCCGACTTCCAAGCCTCTATGTCGACTTCAATGGATGCGCAACGCCCCCAAACTATCCAAATAATGATAAACCAATGAAAATATACTCAAATATTTGTTAAAAATTCAGATTCTATAAACTCCCATCTCCGCTCAAGCAATTGACCTAAATGCCCTCGGGCTCACGTGCCTGGATTCCAAAATTTCTCGAAGATAAATTCTACCCATAACTTTACTAACTCAATTATACAATTTGTTACAATTTTCATGCTCAAATTCATGGTAAAAGTCCAAAATTCGAATTTCTTGGTCTTCCCCAAAAATCCTAAATGATACAAATTTTTCATGTCTAAATCCATGTAAGATCACATATTTAACTCAAAAATATGAAGAAATCACTTACCTTGTGTTGCTTGGTGAAAATCCCTCCTTGAGCTCTCCAAAATCATCCAAGCCAAATGAAATAAATGAAAGAAATGTGCCAAAATTCGTGTTTAAAACAATCTGTCCATGCTTCATCGAGTTGTACCTTGAGCTTGTGTTGTGCAGGTTGTATATCCTAATATAATTTTCCCTTGTTAAATACGTTCTGTTAAAACACTCATAACTCCTTGTAGAAATATCCAAATAAAAAACGGTTTGAATATGTAGAAACTAAGATATTTAATTTGATAGGTTTTACACCATATAACTCTTTATATATTCCGAGATATAAGCTTCTAAAGTCGGCTCCAAGCATCAAAAAATTCTGGCGAAACTGCTCCACCAGCCATCTTCAATCGGTCATAACGTTTCGTATAAAACTCCAAATGACAAATGGTTTAATGTTATGAAAATTAGACTTAAATATCTACAACTTTCATGTTTTGCAAATTTTCAGATTCCTATATATACGCTTCCAAATTTAGCTCTTCGATGCATAAATTGTTGTCCCAAAACAGATTTGCTGCAGAATTTTCAGCAGCTATTTTGGTCCGAAATCCATTCCGTTAACCTTCCGAAATCAACCCGAGGCCCTCGGGACCTTAACCAATTATACCAACATGTCCCAAAACATGATACGAACTCGCTCGAGGCCTCAAATCACATCAAACAACGTCGAAATCATGAATCGCACTCGAATTCAAGCTTTATGAACTTTGAAATTTCAAACTTCTACATCTGATACCGAAACCTACCAAATCACGCCCGATTGACCCCAAATTTTGTACACAAGTCATACTAGACATTACGGACCTGCTCCAACTTTCGGAATTAGAATCCGACCCCGATATCAAAAACTCAAACTCTCAGTCAAACTTCTCAAAAACCTTCAAATTTCTATCTTTAGCCAAATGACTTCAAAATGACCTCCGGACATCCGAATTCACTTCCGATCGCGCTCCCAACTTCAGAATCACCATACGGAGCTATTCCCAAACTCGGAATCCCAAATGGACCTCTACAACACTGAGATTCCTTCCAACCCAAACTTATAAAATTCTTCTAAAATACTAACTTTCACAATATACGCTGAAACGCTCCCGGGTTATCCAAAACCTGATCCGGACATACGCCCAAGTCCGAAATCATCATAAGAACCTGTTGGAACCTTCAAAAATCCTGATTCCAAGGTCGTTTACTCAAAATTCTAATCTTAGTTGATTTCACCAACTTAAGGCTTCTGAAATGAGAATTTTCTTTCCAAATCAATTCTAAACTTCCTGGAATTAAATTCCGACCACGCCCACGGGTCATAATACTTGAAACAAAGCTTCTCACGACTTCAAACTGCTGAACGACGCACTAGAGCTTAAAACGACCAGTCGGTTCGTTACACGGAAGGCACTATGACAGGTGTAGATTCATCGTCTGAGACCACCTTCCTTCTGCGTGACCTATGGACCAAAGTACCCTCTTCTTCCTCCTCTTCTCCCGAGGTCCTTGACCCACCTGCTTTCCTCTTTGAAGAAGAAGAGCCTGAAATGATCTCCTGGGCATGAGCCAGAGATAACTTGGGAACAGACGCGGATGCAGAAACTCTACGAGCAGGAAACTCTGTCAAAAGGAAAGGGTTAAATAATACTCAAAGGAATAAACAAGTACAAACAAAAACTTCACTTACCATGAGTCTTAACTCTCCAACCAAACCTCACAGAGAGGTACTTCCATGAACGTTCTTCCAATGGAGCGATTAACAAAAGCTTTTCTACCCAATCTCTGATACCGGAGACATTCTCGACGGTTCCCATGATTGTTGCAAAAAGAAGAAACAGCTACAATATTGATAAGATATCTAAAGCAAAAAGCAAGGAATGTGAGCAAAAATGTACTCACGTGCAAGATTCCACTTCTTAGGGAAAGGAAGATTCTCTTCACCTACTAAACCAGCAGTAGGAACAGCAACATACCGAAGAAACCAATCTCGATCCTTATCATCTTCAGAAGTCACTAACACCATTTTACTCCTAGCAGCTAGGGTAAAATTTCCCTGACGGAACAACATTGGGGAATAGAGGTGAATAAGATGATGAAAGGTAAAGGGGATCGAAGCTAAGGTATCCAAGTATCTAAGATATGCAACGACTCGCCATACAAGAGGACCGACTTGTCCCAAACAAAGTTTAAAAAATCGACAAAAATCGATGATTACTGGGTCGATGGGAGGCTTGAACCTTAATTTAAAGGGATAGGTATAAACAAAAGAATGCCCCGTCTTGTAAGACATTATTCTTTGATTACTGTTTGAAACGATTACAGGAAAATTGGAACTCCAATAATATTCCCTGCGTATAAGAGGAATTAAACCTTCAATGAGTTGGGTAGGGTACTTGTCAACACTATCAAGAGACGACAATGAAGAAACCTGATCTCTAAGGGCCTGATTATCCCTAGCAAAGGTGAACTCCGCAGGTACTATTTCATCGACCCTCGGTTCGCGCAAAGGTTCGTGACGTTCTCTACCTTTGGACAAAGATCTAGAAGCCCTAGCCCTCGGAGAAATTAAAGACCTAGAAGAAGGAGGGGAAGTAATTTGAGAAGAGCAAGAACCCCCTTGAAGGAGTAGAACCTAAACTCCTCAATCTGCCCCCTCTCCTACTCCGCGTTGGAGCAGAAGAGGGAGTCAAATCATCTATGTTAATGACCCTCTTAGATTGGTTTGAAGAAGACATATCTACAAAGACAAGGAAAAAGTTCTTTACAAATAAAGTTTCAAAGTTAGAAGTTTTTCGTGAAAGAAAAGAAAATGGGTATTTATACTCGAAGACAACCGTCAAAAATGGGAAAAAATAATGATGTGAAAGCCATAATTGAAGATGTCACTTCGTGACTGATGCAGCCGCAAAAAGCCCTAAAAGGTGCTGAACAATTGCAGAACCAACCCGAAAATTCCACGTGGCATAAACATTAAATGGAAGTGACAAGCGACGCCTACGTTCAGAAAAAGATGCAATGTTCCGAGTGAAGCGGCGGCAAAATATTCTCGCCATAAATGAGTATCCACTTACCAAATATTAATCGATAAACATATGGTAAGTGGGGGGACAATCTGTATTGGTAAAAAAGAGCTTCACACGTGTAATAAATCTTGATGACTCAGCAGTCTACGTGGAGCAATGAAGACACGACAGCTAGACGGGACTCTATGAAGAGATATGAGGCAAAGAGGCACGGTAAATCACACCCACGGGTTAATAAGCTACGGAAGTCTCAACTTAATTGAGAAGATGAAGAGACACGGTCAAAATATATCTGGGCGGAACAAAGGGCAGATTCAGAGATCTTCAATTAGTGATCCACGCGTTACACAACATTCACGCAACAGTTACGGTTACTCATTGTAACGTTACATTAATGTCATAATTAGTCATTAATGCTCAATTACTGAAAAGGGCAGACGTTATATTAGGAAATTCCCTATATAAGGGAGTAAAATATAACCTGTAAAGGACATCCGAACTACTATTGCAATATACTTTACTTTTCGTGCATCTCATTGATTTTTCTTTGTCTAATTACTTACAATAATCAGTCTTTCCTTGGATATCAGAAACCCGTGTTCATCCTAAAAATAGTTTTGGTCAAAGGATCTAATTCTTTGGTTAAACACTCACCCAGTTCAATTATTAGCCTTGTAATTTCTTGACAAGCATATTCCATCTCGTCTTCTCCTCAGAATGTTGCCAGGAGGTTCACTCAAATGTATATGCAGCAAAGTCAAGATGGCAACTTCAATATAGTCTTCAACTGGTTCTTACTTGTAGACTATCTTCACTGGATTAAACTTTCAGGGAACTTTCACTATAGTTGCACCGTCAAAGTAACTCTTAAACTTATCAGCCTCAAGTGTGGCACCTATAACCACCAGCTTAAAGTACAGTCTATTTTTCAAAACTATCTTAAGATACCCAAATAGAACATCTGCGACCAAACTTTTTTCATGAACTTCGTCTAGAATTATAACTTGGTATTTTTCCAACAGCGGGTCATATATTGCTTCAAAAGGACGCTTCTGATTAGTACCTGCTAGGGGAATACAAATCAATGACTAATTTGTAAGTGTTTATCTAAATTACGAAAGTTCCAAAAAAATGTATTTACATATCTCAAGATATTCTAAGTCGATCTGCCTTCTTGAAGGTAGGGGTAAGAGTTGCGTACATATTACCCTCTCCAGATCCCACTTATATGATTACATTGGATCTGTTATTATTGTTGTTGTACATACCTAAAGATAATTGTTCCCCTAGTACAGTCTTCAAACCAAGTTCTATATCCAACTTCTTCTCCAAGCACCACAACCATCTCTTTAGCAACTTGGCGAGATAGTGCAGTTATCCTCAGTGGCCGAGTACATGCAATTAGTATTTTTACATTGTCATCCACTTTTATTTAATCTAGTATGTACTGCATAATATGTGACGTAAAAAATAAAAAAGGAATAATTGCTTCATCGTGAAATTTCCAAATTCTTAGCTAGAAATCAAAAATGAAATTGAAACAAAAGCCAAACCTTGAGTGTTTTTTCCGCTTTCGGTTGGTGAAACCAAAAAGACTACTTGGTTACTACCGAATGCAAAGATGAAATCCTTCTTGCTCTTCCAGATCGTAAGCCTTTAATAACATGGCTTGCCTAAACCGACTGAGCTCCTTCCGTTTCAAAAAGAATAAACTTATTACTTTTTTAGTTAATTTTAAAAAAATGATAAATTAGGAAATAATGTAACTTTAATACTTTCCATTTTATCTTTAATAATATGATTTATTGCCGCACAAATATTTATGGCTTATTTGGACCACAAGTTTCAAAAGCCTTCTTTTTTCTTTTTTAAAATTCGCAATCATTCAAATAGGTTCAAACAAATTGAAATTGAGAAAGTATTTTCATATCATTAAAACCCCTCAGGGTGTGGCCTTTTCCCCGAACCAATGTAAATGTGAGATGCAGGCTACCCTTTTATTAAAAGCCTACACTAACTTGTATAAACATGTTCACACGAGTATTAGTAATCCTACATTACTAACTAATAAATTAATGCTTTATAATTCCAATTATCAACTAAAATTTCAATACCCAAGATGAAACATTAATCGAACTTCTTCTCTTTTTTTTGTAAGTAAAAGCGGGAATTATATTGCTAACATAAGAGATTACACAGTCATTACATAATCCCTGAGGATATTATTATTGTTAAAAGCGGCAAAGCTATTACAAACTGAGGCAGGAAGATACTTAATACTACTACTAACTCCTTGCTTGTTCCTATTCAATTCTAGTTCATTAAAAGGGGAGGTGTGTCTCTCCATTTCCCTCTCTGAAGTTATGCCTGAGAATAGGGAGATTTAGCTGGTGCATTAACAAACTACAGTCAAGAAAAATGTTAAAGAAATATTGGTTGTTATCATTCACGAGTTTGATGATTTCCGTGGAGTCTGTTTCAACTTTCATTTTGAGGTAATTCATTTCTCTTGCAATTTGTAGTCTTTCATGTAAATCCAATAATATAGCTTGCATGGCATGATTTGTGAAATCCAAGGATCCAGTCTCCATTGCTATTTTTGAACACTCCTCCAGTTTCCAACGAGGTTCGTGAAAAAGCTTCATCTATGTGTTTAACCAAAGAATTAGACCATTTGATTAAAGCTTATTTTTAAGATGAATACGGGTTACTGATAATCAAGATAGTGGGAAAAATGAATAATAGACAATATTACAGAAATAAAAGATCGAAGTTGATTGTATTCGAGAATCAGATGCTTTTACAAGTTGTATTCCCCTCCCTTATATAGTAGATTCTTATAACGTACGACTCCTGCTATGGTTACTCATTAATGACTAATTATGACATTAATGAGGCGTTACAAAGGATAACAGTAATAGGGGTTCAGTTACATAACGTTCGAATAATTAATTGTGGGTCCTTGAATCTGTCTGTAGCTTTGTCTAGATTCATTCTGATTGTGCCTCTCCCGTTTTGATCAAGTTGAATTTCCCGTGGATGATAAGTTCGTGGGTTTACTGAACTGTGCCTCTTTGTACCGTACCTCTTCAAAGAGTTACATCCAGCTGTCGTGTTTTTCTGTGTCCACGTGACTGGCTGAGTTGTCAAAAGTTGGCTTACGTGTGAAACTTTTTTTTACCAATACAGATAGTCCCCCCACTTACCATATATTTAACGATTAATATTTGGTAAGTGGATATTCATTTATGGCGGGAATATTTTGCCGCCGCTTTCCTCGAATCATTGTATCCTTCTCTGCACCATAGGTGTCGTTTGTCACTTCCATTTAATTCTCATACCACGTATACTTTTTGGATTGGTTTTGCATTTACTCAGCACCTTTTAGGGCTTTTTGCGGCTGTGCCAGTCTCGAAGTGACATCTTCAATTATGACTTTTCATCATTATTTTCCTTTNTGTAAAAAAAACTTTTTCTTTGCCATTGTAAACATGTCTTCTTCAAACCAACCTCAAAGAGTGATAGACATTGAAAGCTTAGCTCCATCTTCTGCTCTGACTAGGAGTCGAAGGGGTGATAGACTTAGAAGTCTAGGATCCACTCTTTCTAAAGTCTCTTCTTCTTCTCAAATAGTTCCTTCTCCTTCCACTAGATCTCTAGTTACTTTGAGATTTAGGGTTTCTCGGTCTTCGTCTAGAGGTAGAGGCGAACGCCTTCGTGAACCTGGAGTCGATGAAATTTTCCCTGCTGAGTTTGTTTTCACTAGGGATAGTCAAGTTCTTGTAGATCAATTTTCTTCTCTTGATAGTGTAGAAAGATATACAACCCTTATAACTGAGGTTCAGATTTTCCTTGTTCGTAGGGAATGCTTTTGGAAATCTGACTTTCCTGTCTATATTCCGAATAGCAATCAAAGAATAACGTCTTACAAGACGGGATATTCTTTTGTTTATACGTATCCTTTCACTTTAGGGTTTAGACCCCCCCCTCATTGACCCAGTTATAATTGAATTTTGCCATTTTTTCACTATATGCTTAGGACAAGTTAGCCCGCTTGTGTGGCGAGTTGTCGCATCCCTTAGGAGTTTGGCTTCTTTAGACTCGATTCCTTTTCCTTCAACCATTTTATTCACCTCTACTCTCCTACCTTATTTCGTGAAGGGGTTCTTACTCTGACTGCTAGAAGAAAAAGAGTGTTAGTAACCCCTGGAGACGATAAGGATAGGGGTTGGTACCTTCGGTATGTTGTTGTACCCACTGCTGGTTTAGTGGGTGAAGAAAATATTCCCTTCCCTGAGAAGTGGAAACGCGCACGTGAGTATGCTTTAGCTCACATTTACTTTTTCTTGTTTTGACTTGAGATATTCTATTTAACACTGTATCTGTTTATTTTTCTCCTCTCAACAATCATAAATACTGTCGAGAATGTCTCTGGTATTCATGATTGGGTAGAAAAAATGTTATTTGTTGCTCCTTCTGAAGAAAGATCTTGGAAGTACCTCGTTGGGAGGTACGGTTGGCAAGTAAAGACCCACGGTAAGTGAAGCTTTTGTTCTTGCTTCTTTCCTTACTCGAGTCTTTTTTCTTTTGTTGTTTATCTTTTACTCTTTTTAATAGGATTCTCTGCTCGTGGGGTGTCTGCTTCCTCTATCCCGAAGATGTCCTTGGCTCAAGCCCAGGAAATTATCGTTGGTTCATCTCCCTCAAAGAGGAAGATTAGTGAATCTCGTTCCCTGGAGGAAGAGGAGAGGGTGCTTTAGTGCACAGGCCACGGAGAAGGCGAATGGTTTTAGATGACGAGCTTGCTGCCTCAACCTTGCCTTCCGTGTCTGCGATCGAACCGCATGTCTTTGATGATGTTTCACATTCCCCTTTTCGTGATGGTATTGATCTTTCTCCTGGCGACGTCCCTTTGGCTGCTGTCTTTCCTGCTTCTTTGAGAGAAGTTGCTTCATCTATTCCGTTGGCTATCTCAACTTCTGCTGCTGCTTTGCTTGTAACTTCTTCAACCCTTCAACTTTCCGTGCCTGCTCCTTTGCCCGTGGCTTCTCCAGCTCCTCAACCTTCCGTGCTTGTTGCTACTCCATCTCTGCCTGCTTTCATGCCTTCCGTTAGGGAAGTAGGATCTTCCAGCAGAGAGATGCGGCAGGTGGTAATAGAGGTTCCAGCTGAGGGAAACCTTTTCAAGAAGACGGGTGAGCCTTAAGTGTGGCTCAAGCCTTTGATAGGTCCCACTAAAAAAGCAAAGCTAGCTAGCCACGGTGCTCTTACATAGGCCAATTAGGTCGTGCATACCTCTTTGAAGGTATGGTGTAAGTTATCCTCTTTCACTCTCGTATATGAAATTTACCATATCAGACTAGTTTACTTCTTGTAGATTAACCTCATAGACATGGAACTTATGAAGAGGATTTCAAACACAGACCAAGAGACAAGAGAGTTGCAGGCAGAAGTTGATAATTGGAAAGCACAGTATGATAGCCTAAGGATTTACATGGACGCTTTAGAAGAGGAGAGGAGTACCTTGAAGCGGCAGATGAGACTTATGGCAGCAGAACTAGCAGTGAAGCGGGCTTCTTGCAGTCAAGATGACAAAGACAAGGGTGTTCTAGAGTCTTCGTTCGCGGAGCAGCTGTCCCGTGCCTCAGAGGAGATTAGAGACTTGAAGAACTTGCTGGGGCAGAAGGAAGAATACTCAGGCGAGCTCGTGCAATCACTTACTCGTACTCAAGAATATCTTCGAAGGGCTTTAGATAAAGCTCAAGATTTAGAGGATTCGATTGTTCCATTAAGGGCCGCTCATGAAGCTGCGGAGGCGGAGAAGTACCGGCTGAGAGCTGAGCTTCAAGTGTGGGCACAAGATTATGAATATTTGGAAGAGGTGGCTACTGTCGATGTGAGTTGGGCGTATATGAATTGTCGCCTTGACACATTGAAGGAGATGAGCCAAGAGAGTTTTGACCTTAGTGCTGAAATAGCCAAAACTAAGGAAGCCATGGAGAAGGCTCAATAGGGTCATAACCTCTCTTCACTTGATGGTGAGATTCCAGCCGCTCATGCTCTTCATCCTCATTTGCGCGCGCTCCTTCTGCCTCTGAAGTCAACCCCTCTCTTTGAAAAGATCTAGTTGGTTTATCCCTTTTTTATTTTTCTTTGTATCAATTGGTGGTTACCCCCAGTCCCATCGGGGGTAAATTTGGATTTCCTTTAAGTCCCTAAATGACAACTTAGGGGCACCACAATGTAAATATAAAAATCTTATACGGCTAAGTATAAGTTAATACTTAGTTTTAGCCGTTTTTAATATATAAATGTTAGTTCGACTTTTGTTGAGTTTCCATTTCACTCTTTAAGTCTTTTGCATGCTTTATTTTTCGAGGTTTTAGTTTTACCTTCGAGTTTTGCATGAGGGATGCTTTAGACAACTCGTATCTTTTTTATAATAGGCACGGTGTCATATTAAATGTGTGCCTTTTTGTAATAGGCATAGTTTATGGAAGAGGGCCCTTTATAATTGACATGAAGAAGACGTCTCAACTTCATGATAATGCAATAGAGTGATAGGAATTTTACACATGTTTAAGAATGTTTCCAAGGAAAGTTTTTTGTTTGAACTTCCATGACATTTTACATGTGTTTGGTTATCGTCTAAAACTCATGCTTGAAACTATTTTTGTTTAATAGATTTAATATACTCTTGTATTTCGTAACGGTTTTTCATAGGTAACAGTTTTTCGATATTAATACAAGGAAATAATTGTTTTTCACTAGTAACAGTTTTTATAAAGATTGGGATTTTTATCGTAACTATTTTGGAAACAGTTTTCTAATAAGTACGAGGGAAATGTTTTCTTATTCATAATATTTTTTATTTGATAACAGTTTCTTGAACAAATACAAGGGTTCAGATCTTTCATCCATAATTGTTTTATTCGAGAACAGTTTTTTGAATGAGTATATTGATGATGATCTTTTACCCCTAACTGTTTTTGTTACAACAATTTTGAAAAGATGTACATTTCTTTCTCGTGACTAACATTTTGCCTTTCAACCTGAATATGTTCGAAGGTTTTTGCTTTTTGCATTAGGCTTTGTATTTGGATGGCTCTTTTGATTTCTTTCGATTCTGCTCGTGTCACTTGTCTCGTTGGGTAGATGGGTCTTCAGGCTCGAGCTTTTGACTTTCTGATAGTCTTCTTTGCTTCGTCTTAGCCTTCCATACTGTATAGTCCTCCAAGTGTTTGAGATTTGAAGAATGAAATCTCGAGCACTTGATTATTCCTTTCCTTGTGGTCTTTTTCCTGAAATGGAAAAATATTCCGGACTCGAAGGTATATAGTTTTTTAGATGATGACTGCTTAACCCCTTTTAAAACGTCCATCAGAAAGTGTAACCCTAGACCGGGAATTGTGTTATTTCCTCGCGTCTTTGCAGGTCTAATAGCATCATCTGGTGATGGGTTAGCTTTGTGCCTATCATCTAAAAGAGTTAGTAAAATTTTTAAATGTTCAAAATAAAATCGAACGTGTGATACCTGATGGGGGGTATTCTTTTCGTTTTATAAGTAATACTTTTTTAGATGGATGGCGTTCCATCTTGTTGGTAGAACTCTGTCGTTCATAGCTTCCAACTCATAGGCGCCTTTTCCAGCTATCCCTCAGATTTTGTAAGGTCCTTCCCAGTTTGGATTTAGCTTTCCTGCACCTGCTTCTTTTGTTGATTGAAATACTTTTTTTAGGACGAAGTCCCCAATTTTAAAGTACCTGAGATGATCTTTACGGTTGTAATAACGCTCTATGATTTGTTTTTGAGCTGCCATCCGTATCAATGTTGTTTCTCTCCATGGTTCGAGCAGGTCCAGGTTGATCTTTAGTTCGTCATCGTTTTCACCTTCCATGGCTGTTGAAAACCTTATGCTTGGTTCACCAATCTCCACAGGTATTAAGGCTTCTGAGCCATAATCAAATGCGAACGGAGTTTCTCTCGTGGCTATTTTTGAGGTTGTTATGTATGCCCATAGTACCGCTGGTAATTCATCAGGCCAGTTTCCTTTGGCTTTATCCAAACGCTTCTTTAGATTGTTGATGATGACCTTATTCGTTGACTCGGCTTGACCATTAGCCACGGGGTGGTACGGCGTTGAAGTGATCCGCTTGATTTGCCAACTTTCGAAGAATTCCGTGATTTGTGAGCCTATGAATTGTGGGCCATTATCACACACGATTTCCTTTGGTATTCCAAAGCAGCATATTATGTTTCGCCATAAGAAGCTTTTAACTTCCTTTTCTCTCACTTGCTTGAACGCTTCTTCCTCAACCAATTTTGTAAAATAGTCGGTTAGTACGAGTTAAAATCGTACCTGACCTTTAGCTGTGTGTAAAGGTCCTACTATATCCATCCCCCATTTCATGAAAGGCCATAAGGATATTATTGGATGTAATAATTCCGCTGGCCGACGCATGTTAATGGCAAACCTTTGGCATCTGTCACATTTAGATATGAAATTCTCGGCTTCTTCTTCCATCTTAGGCCAATAGTATCCGGCTCTGATTAGAGTTTTCATTAAGGATCTCACCCCTGAGTGATTTCCACAGTGTCCTTCGTGGACTTCTTTCATCACAAATTCTGTTTGGTTAGGTCCAACGCATTTAGCTAGGGGTCCTCCGAACATCTTGCGATAAATTAAGTTGCGAATAAGGCAGTACTGTGCAGCTTTGCGGCGTAGTGCTTGAGTTGCTTTCCTGTCTTCAGGTACGGTGCCATTCTGCAAAAAATTAAGAATTTTGTTTCTCCAGTCCCAGGTTAGGTTGTTGAAAGTTACCTCATTCCTGTCTTGTTCTATTATTGAATGAAATAATTGAACGAAAATTGTATTGTCTTTGTTCGTTACGTTCGTGACTGCTGCGAGGTTAAATATGCATCTGCCTCTGCATTTTCTTCTCTAGGTATTTGCACTACCTTCCATGTTTTGAATTATCTCACGAGCTCTCGTGCTCTTCCAATAGACTGTTGCATTCTAGTCTCTCGTGCAATGTAAGTCTCATGTATCTGATTTACTACCAGGTCGGAATCGTTGTTGATCATAATTTGCTCGATTGAGAGCTCTCGTGCAAGTTTAAGCCCTGCAATAACAGCTCCGTACTCTGCTTCATTGTTAGTGATATGATAACACTTTATAGCTTGTCGTGTCTTTTCACCCGTGGGTGATATCAAGACTATGCCTAAGCCAGCACCTTTTACATTTGAAGAACCATCAGTGAACAAGGTCCACAGGCCTGGATTAACACCGTTAAAGATTTGTAAATCTTTTTTCTACTTCAGATACAATGCCATTACTGAAGTCAGCAACAAAATCAGCTAGTATTTGAGACTTAATTGCAGTCCTAGGCTGATAAATTATCTCATGCTCACTTAGTTCTATGGCCCATTTGGCTAATCTTCCTGACAATTCTTGTTTATGCAGAATATTTCTTAAAGGATATGAGGTCACAACAGTGATTGTGTGGCATTGAAAATAGGGTCGTAATTTCTGGATTCCATTATTAAAGCTAAAGCTAACTTTTCCATATGCGGATATCTAGTCTCAGCATATAGCAAAGTTTTACTTACATAATAGATAGGTGATTGTTTACCTTTTTATTCTCTTACCAATACTGCACTTACAGCAATTTCTGAGACAGCCAGGTAGATGTACAATCTTTCCCCTTCTTTTGGCTTTGAAAGCAGTGGTGGTTTTGATAGATAAATCTTCAGGTTCTTAAGGGCTTGCTGACGTTCTTCAGTCCATTCGAATTGATTTTGTTTTTTGAGAACTGAGAAGAATTTAAAACTTTTTTCAGAAGATCTAGAAATAAACCTCCCCAAAGCTGCTATTCTTCCTGTCAGTCTTTGAACCTCCTTTTTATTTGTCAAAACATCATATATTTCCTCTATGGCTTTAATTTGAGTGGGATTTACCTCTATTCCTCTGTTTGATACAAGGAAACCCAAAAATTTTCCTGTTTTCACTCCAAAAGCGCATTTCTCTGGATTCAACTTCATATTATACCTGCGTAAGATATCAAAAGCAGTAGATAGGTGCTGGAAATGGTCTTGTGCTTGTGTTGATTTTACCAACATGTCATTGATGTACACCTCCATCATTTTTCCCAGATGTTCTTGGAACATCTGGGTCACTAGCCTTTGATAGGTGGCTCCAGCATTTTTTAGGCCAAAAGGCATGACTTTATAACAATAAGTTCCCCTATTCGTGATAAAGGAGGTTTTTTCCTCGTCTAAAGGATCCATTTTAATCTGATTATAACCAGAATATGCATCTAGAAAGCTTAATAGTTCATGACCTGCGGTAGCATCAATCATTTGATCTATATGAGGCAATGGGAATGAATCTTTGGGGCATGCTTTGTTTAAATCAGTATAATCTACACATACTCTCAACTTTCTATTCTTTTTAGGTACTACCACGGTGTTTTCCAACCAGTTAGGGTACGTTACCTCTCGTATCAAACAAATCTTCAAGAGTTTATGTACCTCTTCGTCGATCACTTGGTTCTTGAATGGTCCTTGCTTTCTTTTCTTCTGCTTAACAGGTACGAAAGATAGATCTTCATTTAGTTTATGAGTCATCACTTCTGGTGGGATGCCTATCATATCTGAATGGGACCACGCAAAACAGTCTGCTTTAGCCTTTAAATAATCAATTAACTTACCTCTTCGAGTGGGGCTTAGCCTCGTGCCTATATACACTTTCTGCTTAGAGTTTTGTTCGGATAACGGAACAACTTCGAGCTCCTCTGTAGTTGTTTTGATATGCTCATCTTCCTCCGGTTCATGAATGACGTCCGGTCTAGAACCCGTATCTGTGTGGTATAGTACACCTTCCGTGGTAACTTGAATCTTCTTCTCATAAGTATTTTCTTTCGTGCCTGTTTCAGCAATAATATCTTCCGTACCTATTTGGGCAGTAATTTTTTTTATGTCTGTTTGGGCGGTGTTACCTGTTTGGGAGATTTCCTTATCTCGTAATTCTTCCACCTCTATTTTCTTGTTGTAGTGTACCACAGAATTTATATTTTTTGCGGTCTGCTGATCTCCTTTGATTTGTTGAATCCCCCATTCAGAGGGAACTTTAATTACCTAATGCAACGTGGAGGGTATCTCTTTTATGTCGTGGATCCATGGCCTTCCAATGATCACGTTATAAGCCATGTGAGTATCGATGACTTGGAACCTAGCTCTTTTGATCACCCCCTCAACATAAGTGTTAAGCTCAATTTCTCCTTTTGTTATAACCACAGAGTTATCAAACCCGGATATGGCTCGTGCTTTTGGGATTACATGATTCCCCAGTAGCATTTCTTCCACGACTCTTAGCAAAATGATATTGACTGAACTGCCTGGATCAATCAACACTCTTTTCACGTTAGTGTCATGAATAAGTAGAGATATTACCAGAGCATCGTTGTGCGGAAGCATTAATCCGCTGATATCTGCATCATCAAAGGTTATATCGTCTTCTCCATGAGCACGTTTCCCGTGTGTAATTGTGAACTTTGTAGTTGTTTTGCAAATCACTTCATTTACTTCTTCACCCCCGTGTATTACATTAACGGTTTGTTTTGGAGAAGGAGGCTTTGGGGGGCTCTTTCATGTTCCTCATATATGCCTTTTTACCTTTATCATTAAACAATTCTATTAAATAGCCCTGTTTTAACAAATTTTCTACTTCACCTTGTAAAAATCTGCAATCCGCAGTTTTGTGCCCATGATCGTTGCAAAATTCACACCAGTTATCTGGGTTTCTTCTATTTGGATTTGACCGCATCTCTTTAGGCCACTTAACCTTGTCTCCCATGTTTTTCAATATTGAGACAAGTTCAGTAGTACTTACGTTAAAGGTATGATCCCCAAATTGAGTGTTACCTCTAGGTCGTTCATCTCGATCTTTTCTAGATCTAGACGAGGATGAGAATACATCTCTTCCTTGTAGTCTAAAGTCCGACCTAGTATTTTCGAACCTGGGGCGGATGTTGCGTCTCGGGGGTCCTAAGTAAGGATCGTACATGTTTTTACCTGATCTTCTATCTGATTCAGGACGTCTGGATCTGGAATGATCTTCGTCTCTCAAACGAGCAATGATAGCTTCTTTTATTCTGAGTTTAGTGTTGTACCTGTTATATACATCGTTCCATGTTGTGGCGGGGAATTCTCTTAGATTCTCCTTAAGTCGCCTGGTGGATTCTGAAATTTTATCATTCAAATTGCTTGCAAATTCCATGGCTGCCCAATTATCAGGCACCCTCAGTAACTGCATTCTGTCTCATTGAAACCTATCTGCAAACTCACGGAGTAGTTCCGTGTCTCCTTGTTTTATTTTGAATATATCTTCCATTCTCTTCTCAACTTTTTGTGCACCAGAGTGTGCTTTTATAAACGAATCTGCAAGCTCAGCAAAAGAGTCAATAGAATTTT
>ML436972.1:91715-145157 GCA_005239525.1 Nicotiana knightiana
ATCAAGATCGATGCCTTTGATGACAGGTGGTACACCAGGAATTTGCTTGATGCGATCGTTCTGCATAGTTAGCAGTAAATTTTGTAATTCTGAGTTATTAGATATGCCTGGTCTCGTTTCGAGAGATTCATTAGGAGTATCTCCTCTTCCTGAGTTTGCCAACCCAGATTGAGGATTTTCCATGGTGATGGTGTTATTGGGGGGTGGCGTCGGCGGTGTAGGTAACGCTGCCGGTAATCCTCTCGCAAATTCTTGCAAAGCTTGGCTCACATACTCTGCAATCATTTGCTTTACACGATCTTGTTCCACAGTTTGATCATTATCACCATTGTTGTTATTGGATCTTTCTGGGGATTGTTCCCTCGAACCACGTGGGGTTCCTGAAGGCGATGGAACTGGGGTTCCACTCCTTTGCTGGTTGTTGTCGTTGGAGTTTGACATAGTTCAGAGGATATCACTTGAAAAGCAAACAAAGATTATCAGATTCCCGGTAACGGAACCAATTTGTTTAACCAAAGAATTAGACCCTTTGACTAAAGCTTATTTTTAAGATGAATACGGGTTACTGATAATCAAGGTAATGGAGAAAAATGAATAATAGACAATATTGCAGAAATATAGAAAATCGAAGTTGATTGTATTCGAGAATCAGATGCCTTTACAAGTTGTATTCCCCTCCCTTATATAGGAGATTCTTATAGCATACGACTCCTGCTATGGTTACTCATTAATGATTAATTATGACATTAATGAGGCGTTACAAAGGATAACGGTAATAGGGGTTCAGTTACATAACGTTCGAGTACTTAATTGTGGGTTCTTGAATCTGCCCGTAGCTTTGTCTAGATTCATTCTGACCGTGCCTCTCTCCCATTTTGATCAAGTTGAATTTTCCGTGGCTGGTAAGTTCGTGGGTTTACTGAACCGTGCCTATTTGTACCTTACCTCTTCAAAGAGTTACGTCCAGCTGTCGTGT
Organism: Nicotiana knightiana; assembly: GCA_005239525.1. Taxonomy (NCBI): domain Eukaryota; kingdom Viridiplantae; phylum Streptophyta; class Magnoliopsida; order Solanales; family Solanaceae; genus Nicotiana; species Nicotiana knightiana. Next base: position 92,692 of record ML436972.1, read on the forward strand.
TTTCCTGTGTCCACGTGACTGGCGGAGTTGTCAAAAGTTGGCTTACGTGTGAAACTATTTTTTACCAATACACTATGTTTAGTTTAACATTACCAATAGCAGATTTTTTCCACTTTACCTCAATCTTGATCTTTTGAAGTTTAAAGGGGTTTTTTCAGTAAAGAAATTAAATTTCCAAGCTTCTTGAATTACTTTTGGGGCATATAGGTCAAGGTCTAAGTTATTGAAATTTCTATTATTTCTATTCTTACAAAGATTACAGATAGAAAAGGAAAAATGCTTTCCCAGCTATTAGAATGTTTTGTGTTATGAATGAAGCAGTCTTTTAAGTTGATAAGCCAGTGAATGTTGTTGTAACGACCCGACCGATCGTTTTGAGCTCTAGCGCGTCGTTCAGCGGTTTGAAGTCATGAGCAGCTCCATTTCAGGTATGATGACTCGTAGGCATGGTCAGAGTTGAATTTCAGGAAGTTCAGAGTCAAATTGGAAAGAAAATTCTAATTTCAGAAGCCTTAAGTTGGAGAAATTGAGATTGGAATTTTTAGTAAACGACCTCCGAATCGAGATTTGAAGGTTCATGCATGTTTGTATGATGATTTTGGACTTAGTTATATGTCCGTATCGGGCTTTGGATAACCCGGGAGCGTTTCGGCGCATATTATGCAAGATAGCATTTTATACGAATTTCCTAAGTTTGGCTAGAAGCGCATTTCAATGATGTTGATGTCTGTTGGGGATTCTGAGACTGGGAATAGCTCCGTATGGTGATTCTAGAGTTGAGAGCGCGATCGGAAGTGAATTCGGATGTCCGTAGGTTATTTTGAATTCATTTGGCTAAAGATAGAAATTCGAAGGTTTTAGAGAAATCCGGCCGGAAGTGGAAATTTTGATATCGGGGTCGGAATGCAATTTCGGAAGTTGCAGAAAGTCTATAATGTCGAATATGACTTGTGTGCAAAATTTGGGGTCAATCGGACATGATTTGATAGGTTTCGGCATCGGATGTGGAAGTTTGAAATTTCAAGCTCTTAAAGTTTGAATTTTAGTGTGATCCGTGGTTTTGATGTTGTTTGATGTGAATTGAGGCCTCGAGAAAGTCCTCATTATGTTTTGGAATAGGTTGGTGTAATTGGACGGGGTCCCGGGGGCCTCGAGTGGATTCCGGGTGGTTAACGGATCAAGTTTGGAGTTTGAAGAAGTGCTGAGATTGGTGTCATCTGGTGTGACCGCACCTGCGAGGATTTGGCCGCATGTGCGGCTTTGGCGCCGCAGGTGCGAGATTTTGGTGGCTTGGCTGGGAGCGCAGGTGCGACGTAATTTCCGAACCTGCGAAGGCGCATATGCGACCAATGGGGCACAGGTGCGAGTTTTGGCAGGAGTTGCCGCAGGTGCGGGAGTTTGGGCGCACCTGCGGGAGCGCAGGTACGAAGATTGGATCGCATGTGCGAAAATAAGCATGGGCAAAATGTTTTAAGACCGGGATTCTTGGCCATTTCTTCCTTATATCATTTTGGTGTGGGCGATTTGGAGGAGCTTCAAGAAGGGATTTTCCTCATGGATCACAAGGTAAGTTATTCCGACTCATCTCAAGTTAAATACAAGGTATATGAATGGATTAAAACATGAAAATTTGTTGAAAAATTAGGAATTTTGAAGAAAACCTAGATATTGTATTTTGGATTTCTACCCCGAATTTGAGCATGAAATTTAGAGTAAATTGTATATTTGAGCTAGTAAGGCTACGGGTAGGGTATATCTTCGAGAAATTTCGAAATCCGGGCACGTGGACCCGAGGGCATTTTGGTCAATTCATTGAGCGGAGTTGGGAAATTATATAATTTAAATTGTTGCAAATATTAGAGTATATTTTCATTGGTTTGTTGTTATTTGGATAGTTTTGGGGCGTTGTGCATCCATTGGAGTCGTCGGAAGGGCTTAGAAGCCGGTTATGGAATTTCGGAGCGAGGTAAGTCTCCTTTCTAACTTTGTGAGGGGGAATTGTCCCTCTAGGTGAACTAATTAAATATGTGCTACTATCTGCGGGGGCTACGTACGCACGAGGTGATGGGAGCCCGTGTGTAGCTACTATTATGCCATGTCCGGGTAGTCTAGGACCCACTAGCATGCTTTACTTGTCGTACTTGTGACCTTGTCAATAAAATATCATGTGATGCTGCAAATAATATTAGACTTATAATGCTATTGAATTGGTAATTTAATTCCTAAGAAGGCTAGAGTGTACCTTTCTTAATCATTTAGAAAGAGAATTGATTCCTCCGTGGATAATTGTATTCCTGATAAAGTTATATTATTGAATATTATTAAACTTGGCAAATGAGTTTCAAAACAAAGATTTAAATGCTATTTTTTCGTGTTCCTTTAAGAAGAATTTTACCACTTTCCTGGTTAACTACTTACTTGATAAAAATGTGAACTTATTGTGTAAATATGTGTATCTATAGGTGTCTGAGTCGCATGTATGATTCACGAGCAGGATAACCCTGTATTTATGTGTAATCGCGTCGCATGATCGATTCGCGAGCGGGGCGGATAAATGCATCTATGGTTCGAGTTGTTCGACCCTCGGCAATGCACAGTTTATTATTGTTGGTCTGCGTCGTTCGACCCTCGACACTTTGTTTGCGCATGATAATTGTTGTGTATTTCCTGTGATTTATACATGTTTGTCGGCCAAAGAAAATTCTTAATTTCCAGTTAAAAAGAAGAAGAATTGATGTGTAAAATGTGAAATAAGTCTGATGTTTCTAATCCTTCATTATGATTTAAATTGTCAACTGAAATGACGAAGATTTAAAGTGTTAAATGTGGAAGGAGTTGATATTATTTTTTTCTGACTTTTAATAAATTGCCTATGACGTACATGTTTAGTGTTTCACTTGATTATACTAAATTGACCTCTAGCAAGTGTCAAATCGACCTCTCGTCACTACCTCTCTGAGGTTAGGCGGGATACTTACTGATTACACGTTGTTTTCGTACTCATGCTACACTTGCTGTGTATTTTTATTACACAGGTACTTCCATAGAGATGTGGATGGTTTGGAGACTTAGGCGAGCTGCATCATCCGGAGGTGATCCGTAGCTGACAGAGTCTCCTTCTTATTACATTTATTTTCATTTTAAAATTCCTTGTCCAATTTGTATTTCTGACAAGCTTTGTAGTATTTGTGAAATTCTTAGAATTTGCTCATGCACTTGTGACACCGGGTTTTGGGATGTGTATGGGATGTATTTTATGAAAATGGAATATTAAACTGTCGTATTTACTTAATGGATTTTTGTTTAATTATTACGTAATAAGTTAAAGGTAATGATTTCAAAAATGTTAAAACTGGAATTTATTTCAACTAATTAATGATTGGCTTGCCTGACGATGGTGTTCGGCTCCATCACGACCTTAATAGATTTTGGGTCGTGACAACATGGTATCAGAGCACTAGGTTCCCTTAGGTCTCACGAGTCATGAGCAAGTCCAGTAGAGTCTTACGGATCGGTACCGAGACGTCTGTACTTATCTTCGAGAGGCTACAGGCTGTTAGGAGTACTTCCCTTCTTGATTCCTCATCGTGCGATTTGATTCCCTTAAGGATTATGCCTATGTTTATTCCTACTCAATCTTACGCGTCGCGAAGCACTTGCTATGAATCAGGAATTTGAGGAATTGAAATGATGCTACGGATAGGGTGCGTGATGTTTCCCATGCGTAATTGGTTGGGGTTGCTGTTGTAGCCCTGGAGAAGGATAATATGTTGTTTCAGCTCAGTAGTTGTGTTTCTGATAGCCTTAAGGCTATGCTCAGGTAGTGATGATGCTTACGATTGGTTATCGTGCGATGTCGATATGACGATAGAATGCTTGCCCATATGTTGGGAATGATGAATGGCTTGAAGGGAGGTCTTCTCAGGGCGTGATTTCGAGATTTTAGCATTTTAGTTCCGACAGAGGAAAGACATTTGGACTATAAATGGTCAGGTTTTGGATTGATAAAGCAGTAAGACTTGGTGTTTTCAAGTGAGGTGGGATATTCACCTGTGATGTGATATCGTCGTCATTGATCGAATGGAATGTGTTAGGTATGTCGGTGCTATGGTTTCTTCGGTCGCATTGGGTCGGAGTGTTGTGAAGTATTATTGAAGGAGCGGTTGTCAGAGATCTTGGTGCGTGGTGGTTCAGGAATTTCTATTGAACGCAGATCGAGAAAGATGATCATTGGAGAGTTTGATTTCGTGGTGATCTACTGGTGTAAGAGCTGCAGAGAATGATATTGAATTGGAAAGCATACGACGAAGGAAGACATGTGAGAAGTGTCAGGCGGCGGCTAAATTTCTAAAAGGCCCGGTGTAAGGAACGGAAGTCAAGTAGTTATTTAAAGGAATGGGTTTAACAAGTGGGAGAGTAGCAGCATAGCACAGGAGTTCAGTGGTAAGACAACTGCCTATCTTGAGGGAAAGTTTGAGAATTTTAGTGGATGGTGATTGGGTCTACAAGCTTAAGTTGAAATATGGGTTATTTCTCCGTAATGTTGGATACAACAGGAGGAGTTTTTAGGAATGAAGAAGGACGCAATGTGGCGGTGAATTTAAAGATGTTGTAGCGCCTTTGGTAGATGCCCATGAGTAGCGGACGGACTGGTAAAGTTGGTGAATGAGAGCAAGCTTAGGATGGGTTATTGATGTTGCAGAGAGTGTTCATTTCAGCATCATTGGAAGGTGTCAGTTGGTGATTTCCACAGGTGGGTTATCTCCTATGAATAGGTTAGCGGTTGCATGGTTGGCAAGTTTCTGCGAGGGATTCTAGTGGCTATTCGGTAGGAGGCAGAATGTGTGAATGATTCTCAGGAATTTGAGTATTTAGGGAGTCTAACAAGAGAATTTGGAAGGATTGTTCGGATTGGTTGAGCAAAATCATGCTAACAAAGGAAAAAGGATCTCAGCAGGATCTAGAGTGGTGTAAGGAGTAGCTTCAGGCTAAGTGTGGGAGTCCCACCACCTGCAATTGGGTTGTAGGATTGTGCTATCAGGGGGTGGCGGATTGTCGGCGTAATGTCAAGTTATTACAGCTAATGGAAAGGAGTAAAATGATGATTGTGCGTGGGATTTGATGAATGTGTGCAAAAGTTGGCCCTGTTGGACCAGGGTTAGGCTTTGAAAGATTCAAAATTTATGCTTAAGGCATAGGCGAGTTGTTAGGGTAGTGAATCATTCACGTACTTTATTGAGAGGACGTTCATGTGCTAGAAGAGCCTTGGAGTTGATTATGTTCGGGGCCAGTTATAGTGGGAGACTCTCAGCAGCGGTCCTAGTAAATTCGAAGGTCAAGAACGTGGTGTTTAAGTGTTAAAAGCAGCAGTATGATTAAGAATTGAGATTTTGCAGTGTAATTTCATAGAAAGGGAAAATGGTTGGAGTGCTCTATGTTATTTTCAGTGTGCAGGATAGTATTGGAGGAGTGAGAGAAATAAACCCCGGATTTGTAGAAAGATTATCAGGAGGGTATGAGACGGTTTGTGGGATTGAGGCGGCATGGTCTCGTGAATCAAGGCCACTCGCGATGAGTGAGGATCGAGTTTACTATGAGTTGAATGGGGTTACTATTATTTCTGAGGCAGTTAAGGATGATTAAAAGAAGGTAAATTGATTAGCCATGGTTGAAATGGCACATTTACGGCAGTGATCAATTCCTTCGATGTGATTGAGTTATGCATGTGGTTTGTGCCGGTGTATACAAGGCATGTCGGCCGTCGAAATAGATTTTTATTTGGAAGCATTCAAGTATTGTGGCAGTTTGGGCACACCTGAGGGAGCGCAGGTGCGAAGATTGGATCGCAGGTGCGAAGATTAGATCGCAGGTGTGAAAATAGGCCTGGGCAGAATGTTTTAAAACCGGGATTCTTGGCCATTTCTTCCTTATTTCATTTTGGTGTGGGCATTTTGGAGGAGATTCAAGAAGGTATTTTCCTCATGCATTACAAGGTAAGTTATTCCGACTCATCTCAAGTTAAATACAAGGTATATGCATGGATTAAGACATGAAAATTTGTGGAAAAATTGGGAATTTTGAAGAAAACCTAGAAATTGTATTTTGGATTTCTACCCTGAATTTGAGCATAGAATTTAGAGTAAATTGTATATTTGAGCTAGTAAGGCTATGGGTAGGGTGTATCTTCGAGAAATTTCATAATCCGGGCACGTGGTCTCGAGGGCATTTTCGTCAATTCACTGAGCGGAGTTGGGAAATTATATAATTTGAATTGTTGTAAATATTAGAGTATATTTTCATTGATTTGTCGTTATTTGGATAGTTTTGGGGCATTGTGCGTCCATTGGAGTCGTCAGAAGGGCTTGGAAGCCGGTTATGGAATTTCGAAGCGAGGTAAGTCTCCTTTCTAACTTTGTGAGGGGGACTAGGTGAATTAATTAAATATGTGATAATATCTGCGGGGCTACGTACGCACGAGGTGATAGGAGTCCGTGCGTAGCTACTATTATGCCATGTCCGGGTAGTCTAGGACCCACTAGCATGCTTTACTTGTCGTACTTGTGACCTTGTCAATAAAATATCATGTGATCCTGCAAATAATATTAGACTGATAATGCTATTGAATTGATAATTTAATTCCTAAGAAGGCTAGAGTGTACCTTTCTTAATTATTTAGAAAGAGAATTGATTCCTCCGTGGATAATTGTATTCCTGATAAAGTTATATTATTGAATATTATTAAACTTGGCAAATGAGTTTCAAAACAAAGATTTAAATGCTATTTTTTCGTGTTCCTTTAAGAAGAATTTAACCACTTTCCTGGTTAACTGCTTTCTTGATAAAAATGTGAACTTATTGTGTGAATATGTGTATCTATGGGTGCCTGAATCGCATGTATGATTCGCGAGCAGCATAACCCTGTATTTATGTATAACCGCGTCGCATGATCGATTCGCGAGCGGGGAATAAAGATGCATCTATGGTTCGAGCCGTTCGACCCTCGGTAGTGCATAGTTTATTATTGTTGGTCCACGTCATTCAACCCTCGGCACTTTGTTTGCGCATGATAATTGTTGTGTATTTCTTGTGATTTATACATGTTTATCGGCCTAAGAAAAGTCTTAATTGCCAGTTAAAAAGAAGAAGAATTGATGTGTAAAAGGTGAAATAAGTCTGATGTTCACATCCCTGATTATGATTTAAATTGTCAACTGAAATGACGAAGATTTAAAGTGTTAAATGTGGAAGGAGTTGATATTATTTATTCCTGACTTTTAATAAATTGCCTATGGCGTACATGCTTAGTATCTCACTTGATTATACTAAATTGACATATAGCAAGTGTCAAATCGACCTCTCGTCACTACCTCTCGTCACTACCTCTCTGAGGTTAGGCGGGATACTTACTGAGTACATGTTGTTTTCGTACTCATGGTACACTTGTTGTGCATTTTTATTGCACAGGTACTTCCATAGTGACGTGGCTGGTTTGGAGACTTAGGCGAGCTGCATCATCCGGAGGTGATCCGCAGCTGATAGAGTCTCCCTCATATTGTATTTATTTTTATTTTAAAATTCCTTGTCCAATTTGTATTTCGGACAAGCTTTGTAGTATTTGTGAAATTCTTAGAATTTGCTCATGCACTTGTGACACCAGGTTCTGGGATGTGTATGGGATGTATTTTATGAAAATGGAATATTAAACTATCGTATTTACTTAACGGATTTTTTTTTAGTTATTACGTAATAAGTGAAAGGTAATGATTTCAAAAATATTAAAACTGGAATTTATTTCAACTAATTAATGATTGGCTTGCTTGACAATGGTGTCCGGCGCCTTCACGACCTTAATAGATTTTGTGTCGTGACAGTTGTTGTCAATGCATTGAGTCGAAATACCCATATATCCCAAAAATGAGTAGTTATTGAGCAGTGTAGAAAAATATGTTTGATATCTTTCACACTTTTTTTACAAATCGGGCAGTTGGCATCAATGTTTATTCCACTATGATATAGCAAAGCTCGACAAGGAATATGATTATGCATGCGTTGCCAAAGAAAGTATTTTATTTTATTTGGGCAACGGAGATCCCAGATCCGATTAGACTTAGTGCTAGGTGTGTGATTTGGGTTTAATAATTTGTAACAAGATTTCATAGTAAAATTTCCACTGGTACTAGGATCCTGGGTCATAATATCACTTTTTAGGAGATTAGTAGGTAAAGGTGTCGAAGCAATCTTCTTTATAATATTGGTGGGCAAATTCAAAAGAAATTTTTGAGACAACCAATTGTTCATTCTTAATAAGCTCTTTTATGGTTAGATTTTGGTTATCCAAATGAAGAGGTCCATAAATAGAGTTCTCAGAGTGGTAGAGTTACGAATCCACTTAGAGGACCAGATATTGATGTTTGAGGATTTGCAAGGAAGCCACATTGAACCTTGATTGAAAATTTTCCAACCTTTAAGGATAGCCGTCCAAATAAAGGGGGCGTTAATCCTAGATTTTTTCTGGGCATATTTTAGAGTTATAAGTTGAGCCCAAGGGGTAGAGGGATTTTTCAGGAGCCTCCAAGTGAGGCTTGTTAACAATGCTAGGTTATTAGAAGAATCTGAGTGGATACCAAATCCATCCTCAACCTTTTCTTTTGTAACAGTTCGCCAATTCACAAAGTGTAATTTCTTAGAGGAGTTTGTTATCCCCAGATAAAATCTTTTTGAATTTTATCTATTTGTTTAAAAATTTTGAAGGGAGCAGTGTATATTACATGGAATTAGTAGGAATGACACTTAATGTAGATATGGCTAATGTAGTCCTTCCAGCCATATTTAGGAAAAACAATTTCCAATAGGACAATCTAGTGCGTAATTTGTCTAATACAAATTGAAAGCCTCTTGGTTTAGGCTTGTAATTATGAATTGGAAAGGCAAGATAATTACCAAACTCATAACTTAATTTAATGCCAAAAAAATGGGAGAAATTCAAAAATAGCCAGATTTACTAGTGGTCATTCAAAAATAGCCACAATTTCAAAAGTAATCGAAATTTAGCCACTTTTCATGTAAAGATAAATCAGAACGAAACACTGTTCAAAATTCAGAAAATACTCCAGCATAATATACTGAAATTCTAGTATAATATACTGAACTCCAGTATAAGCTTAAGCATACTGGAACTCCAGTATATTCTAGCAAAGTATACTGGACTTCCAGCATAATATACTGGAGTTCCAGTAGAATATACCGGTCCAGCAAAATGTTGATACTCAATTTTTTCTAAAAAAATATTTCAAAATTCATATATGTCTTCAAAATCATGCATTAGCATCAATTGGTATTTTTCCACAATTTTCTACATATTTTATTAATTTGCCCAGTATTTTATTTCAATAAATAATTACAAAATTGCATCACAAATGATTTCAAATCATTTTCTTGATTTAATATTACTATTATGGTCCTATTAAGTCCAAAATTCTATAAATAGCCAATTTGAAACCTTTTGGCTACAATTGCAATAACTTTGCAATTGTAGCCCATGCGTATATTTTTTGTATTATTTTTTTTACCAGAAGTTAGTCTTTTATATTTCAAATACTAAATAACCATTTTTTAAAAACATCTCTATACGTGAGATTCATTTTTTATAATTAGTAATTATTTTACAAATTATTTTTAATCCATTTATTTGGGGTATTTAACAAATAGCCATTTTTATTTTGATTCTAGCCTAAACTAGCTAGCCCATATACCTGATACACTAGCCCAATATAACCCAAGCCCAAACCCCTACCTAACCCAACCTAAATTCTTGTTAAATCCCGATCGTTGATCATTTTTTATCAACGGTCCAGATCCCCCTTACCATAATTAAACCCAAACGGCCCCCCCAAACCCTCTCATTTTCACTCACCGTCTCCGCCGTCACACTTCACTCTCCTCTATAAATCCTCTCTAATCCTAACCCTAACTCTCACCTCGCCGCCTCTCATCTGTCGTCAACCATGGTGATTCCTCACCACCCTCAGGCTTCTCATGGATCTCTTATGTCGGTATTGCTTGTCTCTAAAGTCCTCAAGGGACCAGGGTCAATCCACTTACGACTTCGGTTTTTGCTTGCCTGTTTCAGGCCGTTCTGGTTCGATCTCTAGTAAGATGTTCTTACTTTTGCCTAAAACTATGGATTTCTAAGCTTCCTCTTCGTCTCTACACTATTTTCTCAAAACCCTAATTTCTATCTTCGATCTTCTCAGATCTGTAAAGATCTGAGATGAATCAAACCTATCTCACATGTTTCCTTGAAAGTTTCCTGGTTTTTCAAGTGATTTTTTGTTTTCCTAAAACTAGGGTGTACTGAAAATCATCTTCTCCAAAAGTTTTCTGATTTTGAATGTTTAATCTTCTGTTCTTGTGTGCTTTTGAACGATTTATGTTGAGTTTTCCTAAACCCTAGTTAATTTATGCTAAAACTCCATTTTTTCTTCTATTTTTGCTTCGATTATGGGTTTTCCGTGTTACTTGTGACATTGTTTCGCTTTTTGCTTCGATTCTGAGTTTTTAAATGTTACTAGTTGTATTAATTCACTCTATATCTTTGACCTACACGATTTTTCTTAGTCAAATTCATTGCTTTGTGATTTTTACCCTAATTAATCTCTACTAGGGTTTCTGAGTCAATTTTCCGGATTAATTTCTATGTGTTTCTGAAATTTTACTTAGCTCATTCTCTATTTGAGGAAGTTGATACCTTTCTTCCCAGAAATCAGTGTTACTGTGAAATTTTGATTGACTGATTCACTCTGTTAAAAGTTCATGTGCATAATTCTCGTTTGTTTCCTTGTTTAAGACCTTACTGATTCATCCCTGCCTTATTTAATTGCCTCTATAACTGTGGATTCTTAGTGATTCCTTTATAGGGTATGATTGGGATTCTTTCCTTAATTAGAACCATGTTATTACCGTTTGATCAATTGCCCTTAATTAAAGGAGTCTATTCTGACTCCCTTATTTGGTTTGATTTGAACTTCTTGCCTTAATTGAATACCTGATTATTACCATCTGGTCAATTGCCCTTAATTAAAGGAGTCTATTACGAACTCCTTATGTGATTGAATTTTGTGAATTCCTTAATTGTTGGCTTCTGATTTCTTTTTACCTTGTTTGTCCTACTCTTAAACTACTATATAAAGTCTCTTATTTTACCTCTCAAGGGACGAGACATTAGTTCAAAAATCTCTCTTACACTTAAAAGCTCTCTTTGTTCTTATATGTTACTTGCAACTTTCACTGCTCTAGCCGGCTGTAAGCCAAGGCTAGTTATTATACAATTTCTGCTCTATACTCTGTGATTTCTCTCTTAACTGGTATGTCTTGATTTAATTTCAAAGTCCAAACTCTATGTGTTCTATTGCTGCTCTAGTCTTGTTCCTTCTTAATATCTTGTTGTTCAAAATGTAACTAGCATGTCTAAATTACATTGCTTAATTACTGTTTCACCTAGCATGTCTGAATTTAGTTCTGTTAAACCTGTGATTAGTATGTCTAACCCTACCTACTGCTTTATCTAGCATGTTTCAATCTGTCAACATGTTTAAACTATGGACACTTGTGATGCTTGCCTAATATGTTCACTCATGTTCTTGCTTGATCTACTTTGCTAAGTTGTACAATGTTACAGTAACTTTGGCTATGTGTTCTAACTTGTCCAGTGTAAATTTGTTTCTACATGGTTGTTCTGTGATCCATGCCCTATGTCTTTACTATTAGTTGTATGATTAACTTCTTAATCCTATAAAACTCTTGGAAAAGCTTCTATGCAAACTATTTTTTACTAAACAACTCTCTTATTTTATAAAACTGTTTCAACTAAGTCTTTTCCAAACGTTGCATTTCCTATTAAAACCTTTTCAAAACTATGTCAAGCACCCTCACTCTACTCTTAGGTCCTTAGGCTCTGCCCCTCCAGTGTATGACTGCCTTGGGATTCGTATGAGATCCCTCTGAACTCTGGTGCACTGGGGCTGGCCCTTCCACACTGCACTTGCTTAATTAGGGTTATGAAATCTGGGTGTGAGCACTGCCCGGGATCCCTTGAGGTCCTTAGGGAACTCTGACACACCCGGATATGAGAAAGGCTATGAAACATTTGAGCACTTGAGGTTCTGGGAATCTGGGCATGTTTGTAACTTCCTGTGCATTTAGAAATCATGCTTTAGGAATTCTGCAACCATTCTGCATCTCTATGTGCATAGTAGATACCATGCTTTAGGATCTCGCCCAGTCACACTTAGTTAAACTACTGATGCATGAAAAAGGACATAAGACGGTCTCATATTTGATCATCCTGTTTTAAATAAACTGGTGATAATCCCTGTATTTTGCAATACTTAGAACAGCATGCTTTTAGGTAAAACAACTTCTAAACTGTTTTTTAACAATTCTGGTAATTATTATGCACAATCTTACGCCTAGGCAAGCCTTAGGTAATCCATCTCTTTAAAAACTGGAAGATTGTTTCTTTGTGTTTATTGCCTAATGGTTAACAGATTTTAAACTCAATAGGCAAACTGATTAGGTGTAACTCCCCGTTAATTTTTGTGATTCATTTTAGAACTATGATAGTCCATGTTAGATTTAGTCATATGAAGTTATTGGAGATAGTGAAATTCATTCAATTAATGTTATGAATATTTGAAAGTGGGTTGGAGTTATTAGAAAGAACTCTTGAGTTATTGTCTTGATTAGTGTAATTTTTATAAAGTTGTTAGAAATACTTATAGAAATAATATAATTATTTATTTGGATGTTAGTGCAGAAATATGTATTTATTTAAAAATACTATTTATATATTGAGGAACAAAGTGTGTGATGAAATACTAACTAGGTGTTGGTGAATTAGATTTTTATAATTACTTTAGTTAGGTGACCTTGTAATTTTATAAATGAGAAATCAACTGGGCCAGCCACCTTATCTTAGTAGGTCACGAGACTATAGCCCATATGATTAGTAGGTTTTGAGTACAAGATATATTCCACTTCATTAAGAAAGAATGAACAATGGAGGCAGTATATTATTTGGTGGTTTTCGACGATACCTGCGGGTGGACAAGGTAGAATTTTTATTTGACTTTAGGCAATCATTGAGTTATGATATCTGTAGAAAACTTATAAACAAGTGTTGATTACAGAGACAAAAATGAAATGCTAAGAGAAGCTAAATTTTGTGTAGCTACAGTTTCGGTTTCGGCCATATTTTAAGGTATTGAGTATCCTTTTCTTAACTTTGTGATTACTGTTTATCAGACGTTGATGTTAGGATATAGCAGATGTATATTATGACTATAATGAGTAGGATAGCCATATCAGGATATACTTTTTACCATTAAATTCATGGCATGAGTTGTTATAATATTGAGGTTTAGCTCTAAGTTTGAAATTTAGGGAATATGAGATTTGACTGGCCAATTGATATCAAGATCGAGTTTCAACCCATTAAGTGACGTCGTTTATTAACATGTTGTATAGACTGATGCCATTGAATGCCTATTGGTCGGTGGTCTAGACGTTGCAAGGATGGAAAATTTGTGGTAGTGAGGTAAGTGAGACTTTAAGCTTTGGTACTTGCTTTTCTAACACCCGTTTTAAAAATGTGTTTTCTCTGTCTGGTCCATGTGTTGGGACAAACGTGCGCTTGGCAGAATCGGTGGTCTTAGACCAGCCATAAATATATTATTTTAATTAAAGTACAATAATTTTATTGTATAAGTTGTTTGATAGTTTGATACGGCTGTGCACCATGATGTTGAGTTTAATGTGGATGTGCGCCATGATGCTGGGTTTGATACGGCTGTGCGCCATGATGTTGAGTTTGATACGGCTGTGCGCCAAGATGTTGAGTTTGATACGGTTGTGCGCCATGACATTGGGGCATTGTGTAAGCCTTTGTACATCACCTGAGCATTGTGTATGCTCTGTTACATATTCGAGGCATTGTGGTGCCGTTGTGGACCCGTAAGTGAATTGGTAAATTTCTTTCACTACAATTATGATAAGTCCTTAGTGGGTACTCTTGTTGGTTAATTCTTAAGAACTCTGGTGATATACATATATTGAGTTAATGTATAATTATCGTATTTACTATACCATTCGTGGTGTGGTGTGTTTGTATTTTCTAACACTTGTTCCATAGGTATTCAGAGTGGCGGGTCGAGAATCTTACTGGGTTATATTTACGTATAACTCACTCCTTACCTGCATGTCTGCGCAGATATTATTGGTGAAGATGTAGCTAGTAGCTGACGAGTTCGCTAGAGTTAATTGAGTTATTGAGGTGAGCCACCGCATAGTTTGTGGAGGCTTCCAAAGGAGTCTTTATCATTTATTCATATGATATCTTTTGTAATTCTCTTAGATGCTCCATGATCTTGTGTGGTATTTGAGATAGAGTATTAAATTTAATACTCGAGATATTATTGTTTGTAATTAACTATCAGATTATTTGGATACCCATTTAATTAATCAAAGGCTGAAAATTAATGGCTAAGGTATGAAAGTATGGTTCGCCTGGTGAGTAGTGTTATCTGGGTGCCAGTCACGTCTAGGGGTAGTTTGGGACGTGACATTAGGTCCTGCTTCTGTGTTTATAAAATTGAAGCTGCATATCTTCTGTGTTTATAAAATTGAAGCTGCATATCTTCTGTGTTCTGATTTTCACTTAGTTAGGATCCTGCTTAATAATACTGCCTTTGTTTGTGTTTGAGACGTGCTGCTTATGTGCATTATCTGTGGAGGTAAATATGAGCATCTTAACTGCTTTCTTCCTGTTTTTATTTGTTCAAGTCCTATCTGTTCTTGCCTATCCCCTAGTATTTTCTCCTTTCAACCTCAAGGGTCTTTCTAGAATTGCCTATAGGTAGAGGTCTTAAATCCCTCTAGGGCCATTAAGAAGGGACGGGTAATAGCACACATAGAGATCGTTAAACAACACTCGCTTTAATAACTGCTAAGGGGTGGGGAAGGGTAGATATGGATATGATCACTGGTGCACTAATGCAACATGTATCCCCTCTTCTGAGTAGTGATTAACGGGCATTGTACCGATGTGATCCTATAGGATAAACAACCTAGGACCCCCTATCCCTTATATATGTGTTTAGATCATAACTCTTTCAAACCTTGTATATGTATTTTTAGACTTAAAATCTTTTTAAACTTCAGCACATATGTGTGCTTAGACTGGGAATCTTCCCAAAATCTTTGTTTGTTTACCTATATGTTTTGTTTGCTTATGTGCTACCTGTTTTTAAAATTCACAAAGCTTGTTTGGCCGGGAACCACAGTTGTGGACTTTAAGGGATGCCTAACATCTTCCCCTTGAAGTAATTTCAAGCCCTTACCCTATCTCTGGTTATCTAATCTGTGTTTATAAATGACCCTTAATAGGTTCCCTAACGCACCTTAAAATCGTTAGGTGGCGACTCTTCAATTCCTTATCCCTTTCCTAAAAGGAAACGAGTTGTCCCAATAATGTCGAATACCCTGACCGGCCCGAAAGGAGAGGAAAGAGGGGGATGCGACACATAATATGCTGGAAGTTCATACACATGTGCTCCAATCTCTATTATATTATGCTGGAACTTTCCGCGTGTTGGAGTTCCAGCATAATATGTTGAAAGTTCATACACATGTGCACAGATCTCCAGTATATTATGCTGGAACTTTCCATGTTGCAGCAAAATAATGGCTATTTTTCAATGACTTTACAAATGCTGGCTATTTTTGAATGACCAGTCCAAAAACTGACTAGCCCGTGCTATTGTTACCAAGAAGATTCGTGAAATAAGAGGTAGTTGACAAGGGGCGGTTTTTTGGAAAGATGATTTTTTATTAAGTAATTTATGGATAGCCCAGACTCATGACAAAATAGGTCCATGCATGATTTTATGCATTGACCAGTTTTTTGACTTGCCTTTCCCATTAAGGTAATATCATCCACAAACATGATATGTGAGAAGGAAGGGCCCTTATAATTTGCTTTAATAGGATGTCAAAGCATAATGCCACCTGGTGGTTAATGAGTCGTGAAAGTAACTAAAAGCAAATGATGAAAATATATGGAGACATAGGATCCCCTTGACGTATACCTCGACTAGGACTAAAGAAGTGTCACGACCCAAACTACCATGTCGTGATGGCGCCTATCGTGATACTAGGCTAGACAACTCATTACCCAAAAACAACACGATATTTCATTTGAAATCTAATTTCAAGCTATTTCATAGTAAAACTTTATAAAGAAATTTTAAAAAAATGAAAAGTGCGGAAAGAAAAGCCCGACATCGGGTGTCACTAGTCATGAGCATCTACAATATCTATCTAATAATAATAAGACAAATACAGTCTGGAAAACAACTAAAACATCTATAGGAATATAGGAGGGAGAAGAGCAGCGCTGCGATCGCAAGGCAGCTACCTTGCCAACTTCGATAGATCCGTGACGAATGAAATCAACACTCGCTAGCACGTCCAGTAACATCTGGATCTGCACACAAGGTGCAGGGAGTAACGTGAGTATGCCAACTCAGTAATTAACAACAGTAAATAAAGACTGAGCAGTAGTGACGAGCAGTAAATCACATAAAGTCCACAGTATGAAATCTCAGTAAAGTTCAACATGTTTTCAAATCTGTATTTGATTCAAACCATCTCATTTAAAAATCCAGTTCTGGTGAAAATCATTTAAAGATGTTTTTCAACAGTTTCAATAGAGGCTCATTGTAAAAGAGAGTGAAAATGATGAAATCATAAACAACCCCTGGGGTAAAAATATCACTCATATACAGCCCATCGGGCAAGCCTCACAATCACTCGTAAATAGCCCCTCGGGCATACCTCACCATCACTGCCTCCTAGACACTCAACACTCAGTACTCGCACTCAGTAGGTACCTGCGCTCACTGGGGGTGTGTACAGACTCCGGAGGGGCTCCTTCAGCCCAAGCGCTATATCAATCCAAATCATGGCATAAATCACTCAGGCCCTCAGCCTATATCAAACATGTTGCGGCGTGCAGCCCGATCCCATAAATATCCTCACAAATCAATCCCTCCGCCTCACTCAACCATAAACCTCGCGAGCCACTTGGGCTTTCAGTAAAAACAGGGAACTCAGTCCTAAACAATGTTTATATGCATCAATACAGAGTAATAAAACTGTGTTATGTAGTAAACCGGTATAATTATGACTGAGTATAGATTTTCAATCGAAAAGAGTGAGAGGATAGTAAGAAAAGGCCCCTGAGGGTCCAAACAGTACTGGCACAAGCCCCAAACATGGCTTTCAGCCCAAGTTAAAGAAATTCTTTCTAAAACACATAATCATTATATAGTTTCAATGAAATATGCAACCCTAAATTTTCTACGGGACGGACCAAGTCACAATCTCCAACGGTGCACGCCCACACGCCTGTCACCTAGCATGTGCGTCACCTCAAAATAGTAAAATGATACGAAATCCGGGGTTTCATACCATTAGGACTAGATTTACAATCGTTACTTACCTCAAACTGGTCAAATCTCTAACCCGCGATGCTCTTGCCTCTCGACTCGGCTTCCAAATGTTCCGAATCTATTCAAAATCAGCATATTACCATCAACATATGCTAATGGGATGAACTCTACAAGAAAAACTATCAAATTAGCCCAAAATCCCGGATTCGGCTCAAACCTAGCCCCTGGGCCCACGTCTCGAAATCCAATAAAATTTACAAAACTAGAAAGCCCATTCACTCACGAGTCCAACCATACAAAATTTATCAAATCCGATATCATTTGGTCCCTCAAATCCCCAAATCAAACTTTCAAATTCCCAAGTCCTAACTCCTCAATTCCACCCATAATATTCACTAATTATATGATTAAACAATTGAAAATTACCATAATCACGAGTATTAGGCTCAAGTAACTCACCTCAATGAAAACCTCACGACCCACTCGGACTTTTAGTAAAAACAGTGAACTCAGCCCAAAACAACGTTTATATGTATCAAAACAGAGTAATAAAACTGAGTTGCAGTAAACAGGTATAATCATGACTGAGTATAGATTTCCAATCTAAAAGAGTGAGAGGATAGTAAGAAAAGGCCCCTGAGGGTAGAAAGAGCTGCACATGTGTATGTCACTTAAACGCCCAGGCTCCGCACCTGCTCCTCATTCCTCGCACCTACGGACTCGCAGGTGCGTCCAAGCTTGCGCACCTATGCTCCTTCCTCAGCTTCCAAAATTCCGCATCTGTGATCACCCTCCGCGCCTGCGACCCTCGCACCTGCGGCTCCCTTTCCACACGTGCAGAAACACCAGAAAACTTATACCAGCAGATTTATCTCATGCTAAGGCATAACAAATATTTATATGATTAACTTTTTGAAGTCGAAAAGGGAAAAAGGCCATTCTTTTTACAAAGGCCACATCGGCCTAATACAAAAGCCTAAGGGTCATTCTTATTTTTTGAGTTTGAGAAACCATCCTCACTCGACTGAAACCTAAGGGTTATCCTAATTCCACTTCGATCAAACACTCACTCGACACCAGTTTGGTTTCGATTAAAATACCCAAACTTCGAACCAATGAATAAAATTTCATAAGGTATGAATAAAGTGAAATTATGTAAACAAGGAAAAGTCTCATGATACAAGATAGAAATAAAGAAAAAAAAATTTATATATCAAAATCATTTACAAAAGCGACATGGCCAAATCAAGGTTCTATACAAAATTCGAAAGGAAAAAATCCTAAAGTTCCTAACTATCTTCGGGGCCAGCTTCTTCTCCATCGGGGTCCCCCCAGTCTCGGACCCGCTATCGCTCCCAGCATCATCATCATCATCGGAGGAGGAGGCCAATGCCCTAGCATCGGCTTCGAGCCCTTTTAGCTTTTCTATCTCGTCAGTGAGATCAAACCCTCGGGCATGGATCTCCTCGAGGGTTTCCCTCCTAGATTGGCACTTGGTGAGTTCGAGGACCCAATGTGCTCGAGTTTGAGTGGCCTCGGCAGTCTCTCTTGCTTAGGCTTGAGCAGCTTCAGCATCAAATCGGTAGACGGCCATGATCGCCTCCACATCAGCCTTAGCCTTTTCCGCCTTAGATTTGGTCTTTGCAAGTTCAACGGCCAACCGAGCCTCGAGCTCCTCTATTTTCTTGACATGTTCCAAGATTTTCTCTTTCATGCCCTGAAGATACTTTCAACCGATGATAACTGAGATCGAGCAGCTTCTTTCTCTGAGGTGAGGCGGTCCATATTTTGCTTCCATCCCAAAGTCTCTTCCTTCACAAAATTGCTCGATTCTCTCGATCTTCTGCTGAACCTGTGAGATTGAAGTGTCAGTCATTTTTCCCGAACCAATGCCATGGGCTTCTAAGATTTTCATTACCTGCTCAATCAAGTCAGTATGTTCCTTATGAGCCACGGATAACTCAGCTCTGAGGTCCTTGATATCCTCTTCTTTTTGCCCATCGAGAAGTTTAAGGGCATTCCTCTCCTCAGTAAGCCTTTGAATGTCGGCCTCGTACCCATCGTCTTAGCTCGAGACCTAGAAAATGCTTCCTGATGAAGCACTGAGGCCTATACAGAAAGAAGAAAAGAAGTTAGTCAGAAAGGGAAAACTAAACACAAGTGTAATATCAACAAGGGGAATTAAGGCTTACCCGATTCAAATCTTGTTGTGCTTCGTTGAAGAGACTCGATGGTTCGCCTGAGTCCTTCCTTGAAATATCCAAGTTACTCAAGCTGGTAGCATCTTCGACTCCAGTAAAGTAATCATGGAAGGGGTCCTCCCTTCCGTGTGCTCCTTCTGTGGAGGGGGTCTTCAAGGCTTGAGCCTTCTGAATCATCCCTTCAGAGAACGAAAGGAGCGACAGGGAGCCTCTAATTTATATTTCCCCAAGTGGGTCACTTGGGGCGTTCTCTCCATCTCGAGGGGCCTCGTGACCAGACTCTACAGTTGTACCCATTGTTTGCTCACTACGGTGGGAGGCATCTTCAGTCCTCGACGACTTTGGGACTTCGCCCAAGTCTTTTTCCAAGACCCCCTCATCTCAAGGTGCGGTCTTTGCAACCTCACCGACTCAGTGGCCTTTGGGGCCTCGGTGTTCATCCTCACTCGGGCCTCCAGCCTAGAGTCGTCTTCTTCCTCTTCTTCGTCTTCCTCCCTTAGGCGTTGAACTGAGTCTTCGGTCAGGAGGGTGATGTTCTTTTTTGGCTTACGAACCCCTCTGTTCTTGGGCTCTGGATCCTCGGAGGTTGAGGTCCTTTTTCTCTTTTTATCCTTCGCCAGTTTTACACCAGATTGGGGCCTCATGACTGCATCTTTGCCAAGGCCTGTATGAAAGGAAATTGACTAAGAGTGGAAAAACATTTTAACGAAATAATCAAACACATAAAAGGGGGCTTACCATGATTTTTGGCTTCCCATCGGCTCTTTAATAAGTCGCACCATGCATGTTCAGCATACATCAATGTCGAGACTAGGTCCCTGACCCATCTCTTAAGTTCAGAGATGGCACCGGGCATCTAGGCAGCGGCTACATCAAAAAAGAACATCAGTAAAAGAAAGTAGAGAAGACAAGTAACAAATAGAAGGGGATCGTACTTACGTTTCATATTCCACTTCTCGGGTAATGGCATCTTCTTGGCCGGAATTAGGTCCGAGGTATTCACCCTAAATAATCGTCCCATCCAGCCTTGATCTTTGTCCTCGTCTATACTAGAGATAAAAACTTTGGTGGCTCGAAGTTAGAGATTTATTAACCCACCTCAGTAAAGTCGAGGGTTGTATAACCTGATGAGATGGTCGAGGTTGAAGGGGAGCTCGTTGACTTTGCTCAAAAAAAATCAGAGTAATATGATGATCTTCCAGAATGAGGGGTGAATCTGACCGAGGGTCACCTAGTACTTTTTGCAGAAGTCCACGATGATTGGGTCAAGAGGACACAACGTGAAAGATTAAGGGTAAACACTCAAGTACCCTTCCACGTGGGTAGTAATAGCCTCCTCTAGGTCCAGTATCACAACCTCTTTGTTCTGCCAGTTGCAGTCCTCCTTTACTTTGTCGAGGAAGATCTTTGGTATCGAGTATATGTATGTCGATACCAGCTCACAACGAATTAGGAGCGACAAAGTTTTCTCAGTCTTGAAATCGGAGCTGACGATACCCCTCCCCCTTCCCAAGGAATACATTCCTCAAGGCGGGGTTCCATCGGCACTTTCCCGCCGGTCGGTTGAGAAGATGAAGCAGTTTCTTTTTGTGGTACGGTTTTTGACGTTTTCGCCATTTGGTTTGAGTTTGGAAAGGAAGAAGATAATAGGGCTTGGTGTTTTGAGAAGGGGTTAACAACGAAACCTGAAGATTTTGCAGAACGGAAGAACTTAAAATATGTAAAAAAAATTGGAGATTAGGAGAGGTTGAAATTAAAGTTTGAATCAATGAGAAAAAAGGCCTATTGATGGGCTTCACGGCGATGGTTCGAAACCACTAGTGGTCGACCATCAACTGGCACGCATTAAATGCCTGGGGAACTGCACCAACGGGACGTTTCGATCACTTTTGTTGCTTACGTCATGGAAATGACGCCATGACAGGTCGAGGTAAAGATCGAAGACTCTATTCGTTTCTTGTCATTACACTCCAAAAAATGAGGGGACTATTTGTATACGGTCAAAATCGGGCCCATCCAATTTTACTGATTAACCGAGACCGGGATGATGGATCGAAGATCTATCTCGTAATAGATCAGATCGAGGCACGAAAATGAGATGTCGAGTTCGGGATTCGAGGTACATGTCGAGATCGAGACCAGTAGTGATCGGGACCAAATGAGACAGACATCGAGTAATACCGAAGACAGAATAATAGAAAGGCGAGATATCCGTGACTGGTCGAAGATCATGACGGGAATCTCGGAATAGATCGAATCAAGAGCGGTTGTTTAGCTAATCATGGGATTTCCTTCTGTAACTTGAATTGTACCATAAGTAGAATTCCTCTACTATATAAAGGGGAGTTCTAATCATTTGTAGGACACATTACTCTCGCATATCAAAGCAATAGAACATTCTTCCTCGCTTATACTTTCTTGTTCATCAGCTTGCATTTTATTTAATTGTTCTGGTATTAATCAGTTTGAGGGCACTCTAGCTCGAGGGCTAAATTACGTTCCAAATACTGGTTTGCTTTACTTTATTGTCAATTTCTATTACTAATCTTCATATTTATCAATTGGTAGTAGGTCAAATCATGTGTCCTTAAAACTATATTGTAAGTTTAATTGTTATCCAATTTTAAGGGTAAACAATATTAATATTTGTAGGGTTGTGTTCCTGTTAGTTTTATGTTGATGAATTCTTAGAATCTCTGTTACTCACAATGGAAAGATTTATATGGTATTGGAACTATATTTAATTATGCCTCTTGTCGAGACTTGTTTGAATATGTGATGCCTACGGGGTCTTTCTACGGTATGTTTATGCTTTATTTGGTTGACGCATGGAGAGAAGGGGCTCCCAAGAATCCCATTAGAGTTAAATGGCCCACTCGATGTGTACTAGTCTCGTCGGGTGGTGGCAAACTTGGTATTAGAGTCTAGGTTTTACAAGTCCTAGGAGTCGAATATTGTCTTAAAGAGTTTTGTTTATGGATGTGTAGCACGCAACACTTATAAGTTGGAGGTTGTTGAGGCAGATTCTATATCACCAGACACTAATATAAAACTTCAAGGATATAGAAATCCGATTATTTTCATTGACCTTTTTGTTTTGATTATATATAATGCAAATAAGGGTAATTAAGGTCGCTTGAGGTGATTTGATTTTATCCTACGTTAACCTCCAGATGTACTGGTCCATAAGTGTGAAACCATGGTAAGTGAAGGTATTATAAAAGGACAAGGTAAACCTAAAATCATATGAAAGAAAGTTATCTCGAAAGACCAACAATTTCTTACGATCTTGGAAGAAAAGATAGGGAAAAGGGCCAAATTTTTACCTCTACTATTGAAAATTATCCACCTTAATACCCCGTTCTACTTTCCGGCTAAAATAATAACTACCGTTAATAAAGTAGAAGAAATTGTACCTAAAACTAACAGACATCCTACGTGGCGACCCAGACCCCATAATAATTTTCCAACTAGACATTATACTAACCCGCCCCGCCCCGCCCCGCCCCACTCATATCAGTTGACAACCTAGTAAATTATTCCCAATCCGATCAAAAACATTTCACCTTCATCTATAGAAAAATCTCTCACTTCTCTCTTCACTCCAAAGAATCTACTTCATCGTCTGCATCGTGGATGCATACGAAGGTACCTTTTTTCTTATTAAAATTACTAAATTGTCATTTCTTTCGTTTGTTTTTGGTATGGACAGAAGCATATTGCCTCATTGTTTTGATTTTTTTGTTTCTCTGACTAGGGTTTTTACTGATTCATGTTGATATGTATTTTTTTTAGTTAGGAGGTGTGTTTGATTTTTGTTGTTTTTGTCTGCATGTGGTCTATTCATACTCGATTAACCCTAAATTAGTTTTCCTTATTTGGG
Organism: Nicotiana knightiana; assembly: GCA_005239525.1. NCBI lineage: Eukaryota > Viridiplantae > Streptophyta > Magnoliopsida > Solanales > Solanaceae > Nicotiana > Nicotiana knightiana. The sequence goes on from ML436972.1 coordinate 116,283, forward strand.
TCTTCATTACAGGTGGTTTAGGGTTAGTATTTTGTATTGGATTCATAAATATCTGGTTTAGGGTTGGGAATAATTTTCTTGTTTTTGTATTTTTGTGGTCCTACATATATGGTATTTGACAATAGGCGCTTTGTGTTGGATATTTGTATTTGGTGCTCTTATTTTAGGTGTTTGGTCCCCTATTTCTTATACAAGTGGGTCAGAATCTTATTTTTTCTGTTTTGTTTATATACTTTGTCCCCCATCATCTCTTTGTTTATTGTAGTTGTTTCTTCATGTGTGGCAGCCCACTATTTTTTTTATTTTTTTATGTATCTTTGTCTTCACTTTATGTGGTTCTTATGTCTTTATTATATGGTCAACTTTGTCAGCATATTATATAGGTTGTAATGTTACATTTTTGTTAATTTTTTCACTTTCTTATTCTGCAGCTTATATGCAATGGTCTTATTGGATCTGATCTTTCATTATGATGGTGATTGGATATACAATCCACAAGTCTTATACTCAAGGAAGCTTGTGCACACTGTTAAAGGTTTTAACTCTGACCAATTGTCTTATAACTATTTAGTAAATGAATTTACTTCTAAGTTGGGGTTTATTGGAGTTCAACAAGTGATTGTGAATGGGCCTAGTGGTAAATATTATGAAATAGAAAGTGATCAAGGGGTTAGGAGTCTATTGTCTTTGGTTAGTGATCAGTTTAATGTGATTGACTTCTTTGTTGTAGATGAGTGTGAGTTAAGTATTAATGTTATAATATAGTCTAGCACATTGAGTCAAACATAATAGAACTTGATGTTGCCACTGACTGTAGTTTAGATGACAGTGAAGCACATGGTGGTCACTCTTCTGATTCTTCAGATAATTCTAATAGTGAATCTGAATCTGAGTCATTACAAAGACGGCAAACACAAAAAGAGAGGAAGATATCTGATAAGTTGACTGATTATAAGGAGTTACACAAGTCCATGACTTTCAAAGACATTCTAGAAGCTAGAAAATTCATCAACATGTATTCCCTTGCTAATGGTCATGGGTTAAAACAACTTAAGAGTTGCCTCCAAAAGCTTAGGTACAGATGTTTAGATGAAGATTGCCCATTTGTTTGTCATATTTCCAAAGACTCTAAAGTCCCTGGTGTTAAATTCAAGACTCTAAAGGAAGAACATAAGTGTAATACTGCATATGATAACCATAGGGTAAATTCAAAAATAATAGCTGCTTACTTTAAGAGAGGGCTTCAAGATAATCCTAAGATTAAAATTAAGGAGATGATGGCAAGTGAAAAAGATGCATTTAACATCAATGTTAGCCATTCAAAGTGTAAGAGAGCCAAGAGAATGATATTAGAGAAAATGGAGGGTCGTTTTGCAGATGAGTACAACAAACTTGAGGCTTATGCAAATGAATTAAGGTCTAGTAATCTAGGAACAGATGTTGTGATTAATATTTCAAGGATGCACTTAGTGAAGGTAAAAGAAGATTCTTAAGAATGTACATATGCTTTCATGCATTGAAAATGGAGTTTAAGAGTGGGTTGAGACCATTCATTGGCTTGGATGGAACCTTTTTGAAAGGAAAATGCAAGGGTCAATTGTTAGTAGATGTTGCGCAAGACTCCATGAGGCATTTTTATCCCTTAGCTTGGGTTGTTGTTGATAAGGAGACCAAAGTGACATGGAGTTGGTTCTTAAGGCTGCTACAACATTCATTGGACCTCAAAATGGGAGAAGGGATCACACTTATTTCAGACATGCAAAAGGTAGACATCTATTCTTCATTGTTTCCTCTATTCATTTAGTAGGCATTTGCTTCTTATAACTGTTCTATTTCTATAAGTTAACTGATTATTTAGTTGAATTCACTGTTGCATTGAGTTACTGTTTCATTTAAGATAACTAATTCATTTCTTTACTATTTCATTAAGGGTTTGATTGATTCAGTCCAATTGATTCTTCCTGAAGCACACCATAGATATTGTGTAAGGAACATAGAGGCAAATTGGTGCAAAAGATGGGGACATGGGGAAAATAAGAAGTACTTATGGTGGGCTGCATGGAGCACATATGAGGAAGATTTTAAAGACTAATTGAGGAATATGGCACAAGAGGATGAAGATGGTAAGGATGTTTTTGAAGATTTGATGAAGTACCCACCTGAAAGTTGGAGTAGAGCATACTTTGACACTGTTTACAAGAACTATTCAGTGGACAACAACCTAACTGAGTCCTTCAATTCATGGATCAAGGAAGCAAGATTCAAGCCAATTATCAAGATGCTTGAGGATATAAGAGTAAATCTTATGAACATGCTAAGAGAGCATGAATCTGATGTGATGTCATGGAGTAATGACTTCAGCCCCCAAACAATGCAACTATCTAGCCAATACTTGAAGATTGCAAACAAGTGTCATGTTCATTTCAATGGCCAAGAAGGGTATGAAGTGAGTGAAGATGGTGACACACACAGTGAATATGGCCAACAAGAGATGCACATATAGGACATGGGTCCTTAACGGAATCCCTTTTCCTCATGCAATCAAAACAATGCAACACAGCAAAATGAATCATTTGGCTGAAATACACTGGTGGTACAGCAAAGAGGCCTATCTCCTAGCATATTCACATAAACTACAACCAGTGAGAGGAGAAAAATTCTGGAAGGTTGAAGCATCTCCTGCAACGGAACCACCAGAATTTGTTAAGAAGGCTGTCAGGCCTAAAGTCAAAAGAACAAGAGAAAAAAATGAAACAGTCAACAGACAAGGTGAATGGATGCAGTCCAGGAATGGTAGGATAATGAAGTGTTCCACATGTGGTCAGCCTGGACATAATGCTAGGAGATGTGCAAAGGTAATACTTTATTTTCAATATTGTCTATTCTATTCAGCTATTTACCTGTTCTATTTACCTAATTAATCTTACTTATTTGTTACATAGCATTCTAAGGGAAAGCAACCAATGGCAAGTAAGAAAAAGGGCAAGCAAGCAAAGAGGCAAAGATGTTTGATAACTCAAGACAATGATATTGAACAACCCATGTCACCACTTGCCTCAAATATACCAGCTGAAGGACATACAACTTTCAGCACCACTGTTCAGTCAAGAAAGTCAGTCAAGTCATCCAGTACAAGACTCAAACTTTCAATTTATGCCAACTCCATCTGTGCAAAGGAAACCTCCCAACAACACTGTCCCGTCAAATTTTGAGTTTCCTAATCATGAATCAGATTCTACCCCAGACATTAGGCCAAGGAGTTTCTCTGAAGAAAGGACAAGACTGCTTATGAGACAACAAGGAACTATACCAGCTATAACAAGGACCATCAAGTTTGTTGCTGACTCATCTGGTGTGAAGACAAGAAACCAGCTTAAGAAGATGGACAAGTTGAAGACAAGAAAGGGTAATGGCAAGTCACAAAACTAATGTGACTTGAACTATAGGTGGAGAACTTTTTGTGAATTTGAAGTTTAGAAGGCTTTTTGTGAATTTGAAGTTTAGAAGGCTTGTAATTACTGCTATGAAAGTACTCTTGTTATCATTTGCTGGTTGATGTAATTACTGCTATGACAGTATTATTTTTTGCTGGTTGAATTTAACAGTACAATTTTTTACTGGTTGATATAATTATTGTATGACAGTACAGTTGGTATTTAAAATAGTTTGTTGGTGTTGAACAGTTAGTTTTTAATGTTTGTTGGTGTTAACAGTTTGTTGGTGTTTAAAACTGTTTCATTAAGTTAACAGTTAGTGTTTGTTGGTGTTATGTTGTTATTAACAGTTAATGTTGTTAACAGTTAGTGTTGTTTGTTGGTGATAAGGAGATGGTGTGCTACGTATTATTTTTTATTGTAAGGAGAGGTGTTCTTTGGTGCAGCCTCATTACCTTGCGTGTTTGGATTGCTCATCAGTTTCTTTGGATTTGCTGCAAGAAAAGCAATCTTTGCTACTGCTTTTACAGTAACGGTGGTGGTGAATAAGTTCTTGACAGTTGCCATTAATGTTCTCATTTGGGGTAAGCATGCTAGTCCATTTGGTTATATGTGCTTGTTGTTTACTATTGTTATGATGTCATTAGGTAATATGTTTCCACAGAAAATAGAAGCTACAATTGACTACTTTAGTCCAAAATACACAGAAAACGGAAGCTAAACACAAGGTAGAATTCATTCCAAAAAACAGTTACATGAAAATCTACTTAATTGACTACACAATGGTAATTAACTAGTTCCCTAGCAAACTAAACAATACATGTCAAATGACTAAATAATGATAATTAACTAAACAATACATGTCAAATCAACTTCATTATCCAGGCAGCAAAGAATCCAACAAACATTGCCCAAGAACCAATTATCACCACCATTAGTTGTACAACTCTTTCTTTCAATTTTTTGACTTTAGCAGCTTCAAATTTGTTCATGGCTTCCATGTCAATTATTTTTTTCTCTTAACTTGTCTCTTTCAATCATAGCGACATTCAAAGACGACTTCAATTCTCTTATTTCAAGCAGGGAACCATCCGCGGTTATTTCATCCTCCCATTCAAAATAACCACATGAATTATTCTGCCAAAGAAACATTTAAAAGATTCATTTTTTAACAAATCAAAACATCTAGATTATAAAAATACACATAGACATCTTACCTTAGGGCGTGCACATTTGTAAAATTTTCTACCGGGGTTAGAGGCTGTGGTTGATGTGAAATAGTTGGCAATAATACAACATCGACACGTTCTCTGAGAAGAAGTACTGCTCTGTGACATTGATAAAGATGAGAGAGGATAGAGTCGACCTAAGGGGAAGAAAGAGAAGTTGGGTTGGGGAATTAGTGTCTGAACCCTATTTTTCGACTGAAATTGTTAGGAGGGTAACTGATATGAGTGGGGCGGGGCGGGTTATTAAGAAGTGGGGCGGGGGGTTAGTATAATGTCTAGTTGGCAAATTACTATGGGGTCCGGGTCGCCACATAGGATGTCCGTTAGTTTTAGGTACAATTTCTTCTACTTTATTAACGGTATATATTATTTAGTCGGAAAGTAGAACGGGGTACTAACGTGGCAAATTTCAATAGTAGAGGTACAATTTTGATCTTTTTCCTAAAAAGATAAGGTATACAGGAAGAAAAAGATCTATGGGTGATACCTATTAGTTGAGAAAATATGAGAACTTCTGATACTTTTCATTTGTATTGCATAATATTTACATGAGCTGACCATAGATAGAGTAACATAGTCAGTGAGGATTTATATAACTGACATAACTTATTTGAAATTGACACATAATTGTTGTAGTGAACAATTACCAAGGGAAGGTGGGGCATAAAGATAATTACTCATTTATGTGAATTTATTTGACTGTGTCGGAATTTAAAAGTGAAAAGTAGACTTCTAAAACTGTAATCTTATATGGGTGTATTGCTGTTAGTGTAAATATGCTACCATCCTTTTTAAGTCTATGTACCCCCCATTTATTTATGGACACGTGTCAATCAATAAGATTAACTCTTCAGATATATAGTGTAAAAAATATCCAATTTCCATCCTTATAATTAATGATATCAATATTATTAGCTTGATCCCTCTTTTCTCTCCCATAAATAAAAATTTGACATAATCTCCCTCTCGATACTTTCAGGTAAGAGTGTTCAAACCAAATCGAAAAATCGCACTAAACTAAAAAATTAAATTAAACCGATTAAAAAATTTGATTAGGTTTGGTATTGAGTAAGAAAATTCGAATCAAACCGATATATAAATATATATATATATATATATATATATATATATATATATATAAAAGACTTTATATTGAATTTTCTTTAAAAAATATCGAAATATTTGGGATCTTCTCATGTGTTAACCTAGAAAGCGTACATTAACAAAAATTATTGTTAGACGAATAAGAAAATAACTATCATGTAATACTAAAAAAAATCTCCCATTAGAATATTTTAATAGATCATATGTTTGTCAATTTTTTCAATATTTACTAAACATATATTTGCTTATCAAAACTTTATCTATAACTTTAACAAAGTAAGATTGGAATAATATTCATGTAACAAAAAAAAAAGTCGAAAATCCGAAAAATCCAACAAAACCGAACCAATCGAAACCGATATAATTGGTTTGGTTTAATTTTGATAAAAACTGAATCAATCCGGTCCATATACCCCTACTTTCAGTACTCATCTTCTTATTATGCCAAAGCGAGGGGCTCTATTTTTTGATAAATTTTGCTACAGAACGTAAGTTTCCTCCGGCCACCATATGATAAGTATTAGTTTTTATGCTATATATGTAAGGTTTTGTTTATCATTGCATAGTTATGAAAAATTCCCAATATTTTGAGCTCATAAGGTAATATACAGTTACAAGGTTATATATAATGCGTAGTCCAAAAACGAGATTTGTAATGATCCGGCCGGTTGTTTTGAGTATTACAGTCGCGTTTCCTCATTTACTGCTCATTTTGTGCTTTACAGTTGTTATGTGACTTGTCGGGAAGTTTTAAAATGAATTGGAACACTTAGTTCCAAAATTTAAAGCTTAAGTTGAAATAGTTGATCGGATGTTGACTTATGTGTAAACGATCCCGAAATAGAGTTTTGATGGTTCCAATAGCTTTGTATGGTAATTTTGGACTTAGGAATGTGTCCGAAAAATTATTTGGAAGCCCGTAGCTAAATTAGACTTGAAATGGCGAAATAGGAAGTTTAAGTTTGGAAGTTTGATCGGGGAGTTGACTTTTTTATATCGGAGTCGGAATCAAATTCTGAAAATTTTCATGGATCCTTTATGTCATTTATGAATTGTGTGAAAAATTTGAGGTCAATCGGACTTGAATCAAATTCTGAATATTTTCATGGGTCCTTTATGTCATTTATGACTTATGTGCAAAATTTGAGGTCAATCGGACTTGATTTGATAGATTTCGGCATCGAATGTAGAAGGTGGAATCTCTTAGTTTCATTAGGTTTGAATTGGCGTATGATTCGTGTTTTTAGTATTGTTTGATGTGATTTGAGGATTCGACTAAGTTTTGTATGATGTTTTAGGACTTGTTGGTGTATTTGGTTGAGGTCCCGGGGCTTCGGGTGAATTTCGAATGGTTAACGGATCAAAATTTGGACTTAGAAGTAATCTGAAAATTTTGTCTTCTAGTGCAATCGCACTTGCGGACATTTTCTCGCAGGTGCGAGCTCGCAGAAGCGAGTGTTCCATCGCAAAGGCGTCCAGGCATGGGTTGAGGTAGAGGTCGTAGAAGCGAGCAGATGGTCCGCAGAAGCGGAATCACATCTGCGATTGCACGACCGCAGAAGCGCAGAGACCGCAGAAAAAGCTTGCTCGTCCGCAAAAGCGCTAGAACCCGCAGAAGCACAGACCATTCTCGCATCTGCGAGACCGCACATGTGGTCAAGTATTTCGCAGATGCAAAATTCCCGCGCAGTATACATTTCGAAGGGTCCGAGATTTTTCTCATTTTTGGACATTTTCAACAAGGTTTTGGGCGATTTTTTAGAGATAATTCACGGGAAAACTTGAGGTAAGTCACTTGTGATCATTATTAATTAATAATATTGTATTATCATCAATTATTTCGACTACATTACATGTTTTTGAGGTGAAATTCGAGGATTTGGGCCTAGAGATTTGAAAATAAGATTTGAGGATTTGAAGGTTGAGTTGTTGTCAGAATTTGGTAAAATTGGTATGGTTGGACTCGTGGTTGAATGGGCATTCATATTTTATAAGTTTTATCGGGTTTTGAGACGTGGGCCCCACTGACAATTTTTTAGTGCAATTTTGAATTTTGTTAGAAAATTAATATTTCATATGGAATTAATTCTTATAAATTGTATTGACTGAATCGAATTAATTGTGACTAGATTCGAGACGTTTGGAGGCAGATTCGCTAGGAAAAGGCATATTGGAATAAAGAACTTGCACGGTTTGAGGTAAATAACATTTTCAAACTTGATTCTAAGGGTATGAATCCCTGAATTTTGTATTATATCAATTGTTTGGAGATGACGCACACGCTAGGTGACAGGCGTGTAAGGCATGCACCATAGAAATTGTGAGTTAATTGATTCAGTGGAGTTGCATAATTAAATAAATGTCATTATCCACATATCCTCCATGTGTTAGAGAAATTGAGATGAGACTCGTATTAAAGATCATGTTTAGACTACCGACCGATATTTTGGGGACCACATGGGTCATGTTGCTATTGAATTAATTGTTTAAAATTTAATTGTGTACTCAGCACATCCATTATTCGCATATCATATCTCAGTCTCTCTTGTCATTCATTGATACATCATGTGATCATGTCAGGTTGATTTTTGTGTCTTTGGGAGCCTAAAAGACTGGAGATTTTAAGTGATATTTATGGGATCGGGTTGCACGCCGCAGCATGTTTTATTTAATTATGTCTAGATCTGGCTTATTATAGAGCTTGGTTGAAGGAGTCCCTCCGGAGTCTGCACCCCACAATGAGCACATTTTCTTTATATTAGGGATGGAGTTCCCTAGGCATGGAGTTGCCTTATCTATTTATATTAGGGATGGAGTTGCCTTATTTAGTTATATTGGGATGGAGTTTCGTGGGCTAGATTGGCCTTGTACAGTACTGAGTGATTAGTTGTCAGTTGATACATATATATCTGGGATGGAGTTCCCTGGGCTGGATTGGCCATATACAGTACTGAGTGATTGAGTATTCTGAGAGTTGAGTATACGAGGTTTCCATTGTAGTACATCACATACAACATATATTTTGGCATGTAGATATAAAGATGTCATATTCATCGTATCATGCAGAATTTATCTATTTTACCTATATTGAGTTTAACTGTAGAACTTGGAAGCATGCCAACATTTCTGTATTGTTATTTCTATGCTAGACTATACCTGGTGAGCTCGTCACTACTTTCAGCCCAAAGATTAGTTTTGTTACTTATTGAGTTGGTTGTACTCATACTATATCATGCACCTCATCTGCAGATCCAAGTACTTCCAGATACAGCAACTGCTATATTTCAAAGTTTCATCTGTTGGACACTATTGGCGTCCGCAAACCTTGACTCTCTTTCCTTTTAGTTAACGTACCGTTCTATATTTTCAGACAGTGTTTATCAGTCAGATTGTTGTTAGAAATTATGCACTCGCGCATATACTGTACGTATATTATTTGCTTTTATTAAAAGGTTCTCCCAAATTAAAGCAATATGCTAAGATTTATAATTAAATGTCTCTATGACACCTCATAAGGCATGATTGTTTATATGTAGATACTGTAATTTCTAATTTAATGTTTGACTAAATAAAAAACATAAAAGTTGTGCGCAATATAAATAGGGTTAATGTGTCGTAGGTTTTCTTTTCTAATACCCTTCGTCTTGGTTTGAAAGACTAATAATCACAAGACCTAGGATTTTATTGACTCTCATGTATTCAGGTATACTTCGGCATAATTTGACAAGATCATGATTTTCATCTTAATAAAGATTTGCTCCAACATTGTCTACATTTTTTAAAATATCCAGAAACTTTTTAAAGTAGTTTAGGAAAAAATAAGAACTCAAGAAAAAGCAATTGTCAATACACTAAATTGTCAATACATATTGTACCTGTTAGACACTTCTTTGTTCCTCAAGTTCAATAATTTGTGCAATATAGAAGGTGACACAGCCATGACTTTTTGGTTATGTTCTTTTGCATGAAGCTCAGCATGAAGACTACAAAGGGCTGAACCTGCAACTTTCCATGCAAAACCACATTTTTTTACGTCTCCGATAGCCTTTGCATAATCATAAGTAACGCGATAAATAGCAAGTGCATCGTTAGATATGTCCGATGTACTTCTTGCACTCTCCTCCATATCCGGCGCTTCATATAGCAGCTACATGAAAGATTGCAAATTCAAGGTATTATATTGGGGAATCACGGGAGACAATTGAGAAACGGGGACAGTGAGAATTGAACTCATAGTTATTGTATTGAAAACTCCCCCGCCGAAACCTTCGTGGTACTCATGGCGGCTTCTAACAAGGGAAAAGGTCCAAATTTACCACTATACATCTAGTTTTACACTAAGTTATACTTTGGAGTCTTGCCTTTAATGGAGCTCCAACGTGACCGGAGTTAGCCTCTGTTATACTTTAGTTAGGATCCACATTGGAGCTCCGTGAAGGCCAAGAGAAAATATGAGACAATATGCTAATGGCAAGGGTATGAATGGTCACAAATTATGACGGAAGGTAACATTATGAGATATTTCATATAGTAGAAGGTATTTTCACCTTTTTCCCCTTCTTACAATGATGGTTGAAATTAATTTCTTAAGATTAATAGAAGAAGGTTTACCTGTTTGTACTTTTTAACAACCTCGTCCGCTGAGTCATTTTTCGATTCACTGCCGGTGTTCAAAGCTTGCATCATCTCAAATCTGTACTTTTTGTACCTTTCCTCCCATAACCTCAAGCATCTCTCGGGAATTTTGACCTCAAAAGCAGGAAGTTTCTTGACTTCTGGACATATAGAGAGATATATCACATCCACAACTCAAAGACAATTGAAATCAATGAATATCTTGGATGAAACACTTGCCTACTGCAGCTGCTGCTTCAGCTTTAAATGACTTAACCCTGTCATAAATTTCTCCTAGAACTGAAGTAGAGATATACTCTTCTTTCTTTTCCAAGAAATGTGGAAACTTATCCACTTTCAACCTTTTCGGGATATAGACCTGTGGGTAGAAATTAAGATTTAAGGAACAGAAAACGCTCACTTAAAGAGCACAGTGATTAAGTAAAGGATGGTTAATAACGATATCAAACAGAGATCAGGTCAAAGCAACCAACCTTATTCCCACTTTTCGGGGCGTCTATAGCGTCATAATACAAATCAGTCAACTCAAACAGCTTTTCTTTCATGGTCTTTGTCTCTTCATTCTCTGTGCTGTTATTCTTCCTCAATATCAGAAGTCTATCCATGAGCGCCAACCAGCTAGAAGAAGCGTCAGCCATACTATAGCTGAAAGAACATTCTTGTTTAAATACGAATTAAGACATCTTCACAATAGAAATTAGGAAATTTTTTCATTGATGTTGAAAAGGACCATATTTTGAAGAAATTCCAATGATTGAAATGTTCCGACATACTGAAACTGTATGTTGCACTCTTCATGGAGCCGAGAAGACAAGTTTCAGACAATATCAAAGACGACATACTCTAATTTGGGAAGGCAAAGAAAAGGGAATTCTAGACTGAGATGATACAATATACATACTTTGGCGTCCTAGTTTCTAGGAATGTCTGAAAGAGCTCATGTTCCATTTCCTCGGCAGAGAAGTCTTTGGGCTCCCTATGCAATGTCTTTGGTGTTGAATGGATTCTGCTCCACGGTCTACTTGCATGGTAATATTTTAACAGCTGAAGAATACAACATAATATGCTCAAAGTGGACAGAACTCATCGAGGGTTTTCAATCATTCTAGAAATGAAACGATAGCATGATATATTCTATTTTGTTTTTAAAATTTATTGTTTCCTCTTTATCATTTCTAATTGGACATGTAGAGTGAAATGAAGGAAGCAATCTGAGACAGTTCAATTATATCATTAAGCAAAGAAATTAGAACAATTAGCCAGTAATAATGAAAAATTGACCTGGGGGTTTTGAGAGACCCAATATTTATCTCCATCAAAATCGCCATTAGCAATTTCAGTGGCCGCAGATCTTGGACCTTTGGTCGAGAAAAATATTCCATATTTAGCATTTCCAACTACGTCACCGAGGTTCTTCACTGGGACAGCAAGTAATCTGTGGATATCACCAAAATGAAGTCCGGGATTCCTGTATACTAGTACCTCTCCAGATATCTGTCCGTGTTCACTGCATAAAATTGTTGAGTTTTACTTTGCAAGTTTCCAGTTTAACTTTTTAAAAGTAAAGGTGTAGCTTCAAAAGATGACACAAGTTACAAAAATATATGTGCTGAAATTATTAGGTCAAAATAACTATTAGGTTAGTTAAACTTTTATTCAAGACTAATGAGAAAATATGGATTGATACGACGTTCCGACGATCAATGGCTAAGTTGACGACGATACAGAAAGAGCCCAGTGTATCTTTGACTAAAGTGCAAATCCGTGGTGCATGGTACAAGCACCTAGCTAGTGGCAAAGCCAGGAATTCTAATAAGGGGAGCCAAAATAATGCAAAAATGCATGTCTGGGGCTCGAACCTGAAATAAAGCAATTTTTTAGCCACATTTACCACTAAAATAGAATCTTCCCATTATATCAAGGGGATTCAACTACTCCCTCCCAATTTATATGGAACCTTAGGATTTCGAGAATCAAACGAGTTCCCGTTTGACCGCGAATGTTTCATCTCTTTTAAATATTTTGAATTATTAATTATTCTGGCTTATAATAATAATACTTTTTACATAGTTTCTAAATATGTAAATTTTCAAAAAACTTAAAGATTCTATGTCCGTATTCATGGTCAAAATTAAGAAAGTTGACTCTTGAAATCCGAATGACATTGCATAAATTGGGACATAGGGAGTATGTGTTTGTGTGCGTACAAATACTTTTACTTTCCGTATGTGCACAGTAATTTTTGACGAGAAATTGGATTACAAGGGTCATATATGATGCATTTAAAGTATACTTACAGAATAACACAGACTTCATGAGGATTTAAAGTATCCGTCGGATCAGCTGTCCCCATTAAATAGAAAGTATCAGAGATAGGAAGTTTTCCTCCTTTTAGCCCATTCCTTTCTTCCTTTGCCAAGGAAGATAAGCAACACCTAAGATACGGTTCACAGAGAGGTACTCCAGCCATTATCATACCCATGGCAATAGAGGCATCATCACGATCTCTATGGTTCGCTGCAACTGCACGGAGACATAACCAACAAAAAAAAAAGTAAAGGTCTGATTTGGTAAAGCAATCAACAGATACTTAGAACAGAGTCATGCATTTTAAGATCAATGCAGGTAAAGGAACACTACGATTAAAGCTTCTGCATCAAATCCCAAATATGGCTTCAGACAATGTTTATTTAAAAACCAGTACAGGCACCAGCTTGTTAATTGTGCAAATAAGCATGTAATGTTTTCAAGACATCATTTGAAAGTTTGAGAACCAAAAAGTTACCGCATGCTGAAATTTAAGCAAGACTAAGCATAAGTTTAAAGTTGTCAGGTAATAGTATCTGAAGGTCGACATTTCTCCTTATATGTGGTAGATTATAAACCATAAACAATTGCAAAGAGACTTAGTTTTATTGTAATTTCTTTCTAAACCAAGAATTACCTTTTAGTGCTGTCACCTCATCTGAGTATAACCTTTGTGTCTCCTCCAAAGTGTTATTCAGTATATCAAAGAAATACTCTGCCGGAACACCTCCATAGGTCAACAGAGCAATAAGAGTTCTTGATAGATAAGTATTCCGAGGTTTAAAACTGAAAGAACATAAATGGTGTTAGTTGCACAGTCATGAAAGTAGCATTTCAAATTTCATGTTCCGACCAAGATTCCTATGGTGAAGCTTTATCTTTCTACTAATTAAATTGACTAAAAAGCACAAAATACCTAGGTGTAACTATTTCCAGTGAGTTAAACATTCGAGCTCTTGATAATTTTGGGTCAGCCTCAACCTTGATCATTGAAGGCCTAATCTGAATCGTGTTGCGTGGCAGCTAATATTTAAGAACAGAACATTGCATGTATTAAGAAGTTGATTTGGCAAACTAAATTAATAATAGAGTAAAAATCTGCTATAATATTGCATGCAATAAGCCAATTAAAATGGAACAGACTATGGTTTTGATCGACGGTGCCTTAAGGAAGAACTTACCTTTCTATTGACTAGAAGGGTTCCCTTTACAGCAAGACCATTGTAGAATAGACGGCACTGCATTAACAAAGGCTAGAAAGACAAAGAGAGACATGAAAACTGAACAGATAAGAAAAAAGGTAAGCTTGTTTAGGGATAACAGATTGCTAATTTGCAGCAGTTTGGAATCCAAATCAGTTGATAAAACATCAAAAACATTTACCGGTTCCCCACTCTGAAATTCTGCCTCTCCCACCTCGGATGAATTCTCCCCAAGTTCAACACCATTGGAATATCCCTGAAATAGTTAATTTAAAATATAACAGAAAGTTGTTCAAGAGAGACGAAAGGAAATTTTTGTAAAGAAACGGAACGATGAATTTATCAGATATTAAAATCAATACAAGCATGAAGCAAACCGAGCAAGAGACCATTTCGTGTGCATTGCCTAAAACTAAAGAACATTAAGGAAATAATATAATTTCAAATGAATTAAAAAGGAAATCAAAAATCTGCAATACGAACACATCCTTCCAAGTTTCTGCTACAAAAGAAAATGCTTAGTGAACTAGGTCTAATCAGATTACCTCTAACTTGGCATTCTTATACTTCACATTGAAAAAATCTTGTGGACACTTTCTTGCCAAATCTTCCGAAATATATCCAGTCCCGTCTGTGTGTATAAGGGGTTTTCCATCTTCGTCACAGAGAGTACGTCCATTCTTGTCCTGAAATTATTTATTTCCAAAAAAAATAGAAGGCGATATTTAAATGATAAAATGAGTGTATTATCTTGAGATAATCGAAGAACAGGATAACTGACAAGAGATGGCATCGAAGAGCACAAAGAAAAGGAAATAGCAATGAAAGTACACATGATTATATATACACATATATTATATGTTTGATAAGCAATATACATGACAATATATATCTTCAATTCTGTCAATATTCACTGAATTCAGATCAACTTGAAGCTTTACTGTCGTGGATAAAATTAGGGAGAACCTGCATTATCAGAGTAACTATGTAGCTCAGAATGAAAGCAAGTATCCATTAATTATTGAAAAGTAAAATAGTCGGGGAAATAGCAAACCTGGCCATGTATTTAGCCATGCTAGAGACCATATGTACATGCATGAAACGACACCTTGCTTTGTGGACTATCTTGTCGTGCAAAATGTAAGTTAAATTTTCATAAGGATTAAGAGATTCCATTCGGACAAAGTAGCATTTGACTGTATCAATCTTTTCCACTTTGTCCATTGAATTTTTCTTCTTCCCGTCATCCTTATAAACTGCACAAGTACCAAAATCACACAAAATCTCATTGGCATCATAAACACTTGAAAATGATAATCTCTCAGGGATTTCCCACCCTGATTTTGAGCATACTAGTGAGAATGACACTTCCATTTGTTGGGAACATGAAAAGCTTCATTAAAAAGCTACTTGTGAATACAGAAGATCCACATTGGCACAGGCCAATGCAAAGGTTCTAAGACGAGGATTTCTTTAATTACAAGTGATTGTACAGAAATAAGCAAAAAAATTGCTCTTTTAGTACAACACTTTCATGTTTGAAGACCACCGATGTTAGATGGGAGCAAACATTGGGCTTTAGAAGTTAGAACCAAACATATATATGTTGTAGAAACACGTGCTAAGATGGATCTACGATTATTCAAGAAAAGACAAGATTATATATGACTAAGGTGCAAGTAGCACACAAAATATAAAATAAGAAGAGGTCAAGTAAGATTGTTTGGGGCATGTCTTATGTAGACCTTCATATACACCGGTTTATAGAAGAAGTGACAATACGATAATTGAAGATGATAAAGATGATGAGATAGACCTAAAATCACATGTAGAGAAATTGCCTCAAAAGACCTACATACTCTTAAAATTAAGCAAATTTAGCTTAGAACACAAGATGAGTGAAACAAACAATCCGCCTAGGAGATTCCAACCAGCTTGGATTAAGACTTAGTTATCAGTAGGTTCAATGTTATTCAATCTATTTATTCTACCTTATTACTTACATGTTAAGGTACGAATAAGTGTAATTTTAGAAAGCACAAAATTAGCATCAAAGAGACAAATTTCCTCGAGAAAACATCTAACAAAGGGAAGTTTAAAATTCTTCTCATTTTTCAAAAAACAAGATAGATTAGACGGCATATAGATAAGGTAATTACCAAAAAAGCGATAGCGCCTCAAACCAACAAGAATTCCATTCTTAACAATCTCTTGTGGACACCTTGGTGATTCTTCCATAAACCTTACAACCAATATATTTTCATCTCCTAATGACTGTTGTAGATGGGTTCTTTCTGCTTTCAGGTAAGGACCCTGACGCCAGGAAGGGAAATAAAAGGTCAAAAGATGGATATAATTGCTTAGCAGAATGTGAGATGCACTGTCCAAATTTAACAAATGTTGCCCTCTTTCCTTTTGCATTTAAAAACACTTCAAATACAAAAGGAGTAATAACCGCGAGAAAAACTGACCTTAAAAGCATAGCTTCCATCCGAATAAACATGGCAATGATAGAAATGACTCCTTCCGGAATTCCAATCAAGATACTGGAAAACACATATATAAAGCAATTATTGGATTACCAATTCTAGAGTTCAGAGATTATTATGCAAGTCTCTCATCAGTAAATACTAATGATAAAAATACATCAAAAGACAGAAACATAAAAGCTCATGTAAAAGCTTTTAAATGTGGAAGAACAACATCAGTGGATTGGGACCAAGACCTTAAATCCGGACTCAGAAAAAAAATAGATTCACTTATACAAGAGCGGTATTTGAATTGCAACATCACCTGCACCCGTTTAACATTTTCACAAAGATGACCGTATCTAGTCCAAATATATGACTCAAAATGAGCCATATGTTGACATGCCATATCCAAAATCTCACCAACATCTTGGAGCTTAATTACATCCTCCAACTTCCTCCTGCAATTGATATCGACCAAAATACCAAATTGGTAGTAGTATAAAAATCACAAATGAAATATCGAATAAATGCTAAGATTACCTCCCAATGTAATGTAGAATCAAAAATAATTTCCTGAACTCAAGATTACTGAGTGCCAGCAACTGTTCGCTTATTCCTTGTATGCCGGCCCTGTTTCTAAATTCAGATGGCATAGGATCGTAACGATCTCTTTGAAAGTTTGTTCTTTCTGGACTCATTGGAGGTGATAGCATTTGTGGAGCAGATGTTGGAGAATCAGATCCATCACCAACTATGTCTGCAGACAGCCAATGAAAAATTACAGCTCTTGAACGCAACGAATAAAAAAATTGTACGAGATTGTCATTAAGCATAACTCAAAATGTCCAGACAGTTTGCTTCATGGAGAATTTTAGAGTTTGAAAAGTGGAGGGAGCATCCATGCAACAACAACAACATACCTAGTGTAATCCCACATTTGGGAGGGTAAAGTGTACGCAAACCTTACCCTTACCTTGGGGTAGAGAGGCTGTTTCTGTAAGACCCTCGGCTCAAGAAAGACCTTCGGAGCATCCATGCAACACATACTAAAATATTGTAGCAAATTTTATGTTTGCGCGAACTCTCCAAAATGCCGCCGCACACGTGTCGGATCCTCCAATCTGGATCCTCCAAAAAACACTATATTTGAAGGAACCGACACGCACCCAACGGCATATTCGGAGAGTCCGAGCAACATATTAACGAAGGACTAGTAGGGAAAGGAGTTCAGTTATATCATGTGAACATTGGTATAAAATTCAGACATACTTTTAAAAAAAATCATAAGCGCCAGTGCAACAATTAGAATAAATTGATCTAAGTAAATATGAAAACCGTAAGACCAACTTTACATTTAGATAAAAAAGGGAAGCATGGTGCATCCCGCCTTCACAAGGGAACAGAATAAAGGCCCCACCCCAAGGTAACCTTACATTTAGATAATTGAATAAACTGAAAAATAATTGTGAAAAAATTAATAATAAAATGGTATAAAAGAATATCAGCAAAAGAATTAAGTTGAAAACCGTAAAAGAATTAAGTTGGAGGTCAAAGTGATAACACAAAAGTTTCGTGGGTTTATTGTAAAAGAAAAAGATTAATTTTTTGTTTTACTTCTGTTGGAAAAGACAATGTCTGGATATTATTATTTTCCAAAATGAACCAAAGTTATCATTATTATCAATATTTCTAAAAATCTTTTGAAAACCCGAGCAACTAACGCCGTCGAATGCAAACTTGGACAAAAAAAGTACAGTCACTTATTCATCTCCATTNTTCAACATTTTGGGCAAAAAAGTTAGCTTTTTCTGCAAATCATATCAAAATAACATAATAAAACATGAAAAAAATTGATCAAAATAATTTTCACTTTGTTTTTGTTCCCAACACAAAAGTAACCTAAAAGATAGTTGCATGTAAGTAACCCTTTATAAAAAAATAAAACTATGTAATAACTTTAAAAATAAGCGCAAGTGAGAAGCTAATAGAACAAAACTAAAAAAAAAAAAAAAAAAAAANAAAAGTGCATGCAAACAATCATAAAAAATTATCACTTAATTATAGTAATAACAAAGTTCAGTAACAATTATCACCTGATCACTAGAAAAAAGTGTAATTTAAAAAACAATATTAAATATTTAGAGAGAAAAAAAGGGAACTTACCATTATTATGAACAGTAGCCGGAAAAAGTGGCCCATTTCTAAGAGAAAAATTTACTGAAGAAGAAGACGAATTTGGAGAAGAAAGAGAAATCCTTTGAATTTGAGGAGACAGAAAAAAACTTTCAGCAGATGAAACTTCAGTTTGCTGTTGATAAAACTGTTGAGTTTCGGACTGATAATATTTTTTTGCCATAAATACAATAAATCCACCGAGTGTTTTTTTAATTTGACAAATCGAGATTTTACTCAAAATATCAAGTGAACCTTCTTCTCCAATTGATAAAAGAAGTCTTCGTACTTTTTCATCTGGTAAACTTTGTCTCTGGTTTTTGCAGATTTGGTTTAGCATTTTTTCTACTGATGGTGGAAGTTTAATGGCTTCTTCTTCTTCTTCTTCTTCTACTTCATTGTTGTAAGAGTAAAAATTTCCCATTTTTTAGTTATCTTCTTGAAGAAAAATGCGATTTGGACAAAGAAATTGAGGGTTTTTATGAGTTTTTTCGAGGATTTATGAAAGCTGGTTTTGAATTTGGAACCTCAAAGTGACTTTAAGAAAGTAAGATCAAAAAAGAATATATTGGAGCCCGTTTGGCCATGAACTTCAGTTTTTCTCAAAAAAAAATTTACTTTTTTTCGAAATATGCATTTGACCATAAAAAATTTTAATATTCACACTTTATTAAACTCTAACTCATAAAGATTCAAAAACAACCTAAAATTATATTCATAAATTATATTCATACGCAACTCTAATTTTCAAATACTATATTTACTTTAAAAAGAATTCACCTTTTTAAATTTTACTATTCTTATGCCCAAACACACCTTCCAATTCCAACTTATGTGACATTATATTTTTATATTTTAATCCGCTCTACAAAATTTTATAGCTAAAAACAATTTACCTACTTCCTTTTTATATCAGTCTTTTACATTTGTCATGATTATAAAAAATAATTTGTATAAATGCTTATTATTTTAAAAAAATTAAGAAAGTATTAATTAAGTAGTTTTTTTCATTTTTATCCTTCTCTAATAAATGTCTATAGATATAAAGCGGCCGTATGGACATAAATTTTGTTGAAATTTGAAAACAAGTATTTTAAAATAATATTAAAAATAGTTTTTAAAAATTAAAGTTGTATTTGGACATGTATTTTAATTTTTTTTTTAAATAAAGTTTTGTGATTGGAAGAAAATTTTGACTCAAAAACTTGGCCAAACTTGAAAAAATTTCTTTATAATTTTTTTAAAAACTTGTCAAGTTCCAAAAACAAATAATATCTTTAATTTTTTTAAAATAGAGATATCCAAGCGGAGCTAATATAGTGAAAAATATAATAAAGTAATAAATTAATTAAGATCTAAATTTTTCTTTTAGTTATTATTTTCTTAAGGGGAGTACAAAGTCGAACATGACAATTTAAAGGGACCGAAAGGAATTTAAACTTTACATTTTACATTAATAAGAAACTTCTATAGTCACGCAAATAATATAAAATACCACAAATTCAAAAGTATTATAGTCATACAAATATTATGTTATGTGCAAAACAATAAGTTTCGAAAATCTTTTATTCTTTCATAAATGTCGTGTTGAATCAAATTATGTCACATAAATGGGAGTAGAGCGAGTAATATCATATCATATATCATATATACTATATTATAACTTACAAGCATGAAGATCAAAAGTTGAATATGAAAGATAAAAATAACCCTATACTATTATTGGACTTTTATGCCCTTAAAAGTTATTTTAATAATACCTTTAATATTAATAACAAAAGTTAATTTTGTAACATTAAATTTAACTTGCGGATTATCAAAGAATTTAGTAAGGTCCATGTATCTAACTTCTTCATTTTACAAAGTTAAGCTCTTTAACTTCAGCGTATAATAATATTATAGCTAACATTTACAGTTTTTAAAAAATCAAATAATTTTTTTGAGCCAACATTTTATCTTCCCCTTTTATTTTTCTTTGCTTAAATATTTAGATTATTATTAGAAATAACTTCTAAGCGCAATCTTTTTCTTATAACTACAATATGCGTTTTATCATCCATGTACAAGACGATATAAGTTTTAAGGGATAAATGTGCAACGCGCGTGCCCAAAGACTAAAGTATTTGTAGGTAGTTGGATGACAATTTTATCCTTCGTCTACTCCTATAAAATGGGTACGTTAATGAAGAAGAATATGACGAATTAGAATAA
The DNA here is from genome assembly GCA_005239525.1 of Nicotiana knightiana. NCBI lineage: Eukaryota > Viridiplantae > Streptophyta > Magnoliopsida > Solanales > Solanaceae > Nicotiana > Nicotiana knightiana. The sequence continues at coordinate 137,048 of ML436972.1, forward strand.
GTAGTTCAATATGAACAAACTTAAATTACGGAGATAAAAACATAGTTTAGAAAAGGCTACTTTTGACAAGCACTTTTTCATAATGTGAAAACAAAATTCATAATCAAACAATTGTTGTGTCTCACTCTTAATTGAGAGATTCGATTATTAAAATCAATACAAAGGTATAAATTGGTAGAGTCTGTTTCACTTTTGATTTTTAGATAAAAGTTTTGGAGAAAGTCACAATTTTGATTATATATACGGAACTATGTATGTAGCAAAACAAATGTATAAGATTCCTGTATATTGGTATTGAATGTCTTTCACCACTTTAGCCATGTTACTTTAGTTTCCAAATTTGTTTCCGAATCTTGCCTCTATATACTACTAGTATTTGTGTCCGCACATGTAAAAGCTGACTTGAATTATTTAAATTGGAAATAATGTTAAAATATAAATCTTCCAGATAAAAAAATTTATATAATCATTAAATATTAATTAACAAGCAGGACATGAAACTATTTCTCAAATCTCATAATCAATAATATGTTTTCTTTTTTATATCTGTAACAATCCAACCACTTGAATTTACTATTTGCATTCCGTTTTGCTATCAATTTTAAATAACACTAAACATGTCATATTGTGATATGTGCTGTTTGAACACATTAGATCATGTTATTTTAACAAAATTCTAACTACCACTTTGTTTTTCATCTCAACTTCAGATAAATCTTATTCTTCTACATATTTAAATACTTTTTTTGTTTTTAGCTTATAGTTATTGTATTATTCATTACTTAATATTATTATAATGTCATACGATTTTTTATTAACTTAGCAATTGACTTAAAATTTTACTTATTACCCAACACACCTAGTATATATATATATATATATTATGCTTTTATCCTCTTAATCAAAACTCTTCTATCGTTTAAATATATTTATAATATTTTTAAGCTTTCTATTTTTCTTTTTATACATTCGCTTTCCTATTATGAAATTTTAATTATTTTTTTTACATTAGTATTTTCCTATAATAAAAGTAATATAAACAACAACTTTGAATTGTCTAAAACATTAATACATAATTTTTTTGATTATTATGTTCCAAATCCATTTGACTCTTCTTATAATTATTTTTCTATTACATCCAATTAAATTTTCTTTCTCTTTTAGTTTCAAGATACAAATTTGATTTTAATATTCCCTAGTAGAATAACCTACATTAGACATTAATTTTAATTATTAAATTTTGAATTTTTTATCAAATATTTCTTAAAATCTAGTAAGACTTCAATTTCGTGGTTCTATCCATGGTTTGAGCATTCTCATCACAATTTTAAGAAATTTCTAATTTCAAGTTTAAATATTCCTTCCATTTTTAATATTAAAATTTTTTTTCTTAATTTTGCTATTGTATTATCTAATATATAGCAGTACACGTGACTTCTAATTAACTTACCACTTTATTAATATTATTGTTCTTTAATATTTATTTTATTTAAAAGTATTTCTCGAAATTCTTAAATTATTTAAACTTACCAATAATATTTGTAAGTATTGTATATTTACTTCATTTTATTTATAAACTAATTCGTTGTATGAATATCCTCTCTTTAGCTCTAATATATTTTTATTAGAATATTACTTTATTTATAATAGAAGATTTTTTTTATTATATTTTCTGAATCAATAAACTTTTTATTTTTAATTTTCATTTTTATTATAAAATATTTATTATTATATTATTATTTTATATATATTTAAATTCAAAAATAATAACAAATAACTAATTATTAACTACAATATTTGTAAGTATTGTATATTTACTTCATTTTATTTATAAACTAATTCGTTGTATGAATATCCTCTCTTTAGCTCTAATATATTTTTATTAGAAACTTTTATTAGAATATTACTTTATTTATACTAGAAGATATATATATACATATATATATATTATTTTTTTATTATATTATATTATTCTCAATTATATTTTCTGAATCAATAAACTTTTTTTTTATTTTCATTTTTGTTATATATATAAAATATAGATATAGATGTTAATAGAAAATTTTATTAGCATATTACTTTGTTTGATATATTTGTCTACTGCTTTCTTTTTGTAATATAATAGAAGATATATCTATTTTATTATTCTTGAATCAATAAATTTTTTATATTTAATTTTCATTTTTATTATAAAAAATTATATATATATATATATATATATATAAATTCAAAAAAATAACAAATAACTAATTATTAATTACTTATGCCATGTGATTTTTTTCTAGGTTGCCACTTAGCTTAAGGAGAGGGTTTTTTTCTCTCCTTTTAAACTAATTCATTGTATGAATATCCTCTCTTTAGCTCTAATATATTTTTATTAGAAACTTTTATTAGAATATTACTTTATTTATAAAAGAAGATATATATATTTTTATTTTATTTTATTATATTATTCTCAATTATATTTTCTGAATCAATAAACTTTTTATTTTTAATTTTCGTTTTTATAATAAAATATTTATTATTAGTATATTATTTTATATATATATTTAAATTCAAAAATAATAACAAATAATTAATTATTAACTAAATAACTAATTAACTACTTGTGCCATGTGATTTTTTTCTAGGTTGCCACTTGGCTTAAGGAGGGGGCTTTTTCCTCTCCTTTTAATAATATATAGAAGATTTATTCTCAATTATATTTTCTGAAGCAATAAACTTTTTATTTTTAATTTTCATTTTTATAATAAAATATTTATTATTAGTATATTACTTTATATATATATTTAAATTCAAAAATAATAACAAATAACTAATTATTAACTACTTATGCCATATGGTTTTTTTCTAGGTGGCCACTTGGCTTAAGGAGATGGCTTTTTCCTCTCTTTTTAATAATATATAGATATATATATATATATATATATATAGATTATGGGTCGTTTTGCAGGAAGTATTAGAAAAAAATAATACAAGCATTAGCTCTATGCATTATTAATACCTTGTTCTGTATATATTTTAACTTGTGTTAGTTATACATCATACTTGGCATTATCCTATGCATAAGTAATGCATAGAAAACCACGACATTAGTAATATCAAGCTTTTAATGTATGCATTAGCATGATTAAAGATAAAATTGTCCTTAAAGTCCATTAAAGCTAGAAAATATGGAGGGTATTTTTGTAAGCAACTATTTTTCTTAAAAACTATGTAATGCATTACTTATAATTTTAATACACCACACCAAATAGTAGATAAGAAATAATATTTGCATAACTAATAATTGCATTATTAACCTATGCATTGTTAATCCATACATTACTAATACACCTTATTCCGCATTATTTAAGGTCTTGAATGGGCGATGGACAATTATATATGTGCAGAGCAAATTTTTCATCTTTTTGAAAATGTATAAGTTGCAATTTTCAAAATAATACTGGCAGGGCAACACGCGCATTGCGCGTGCCCAGAGACTAGCCGGAGAGTGCCGAATAATTATTTTATATTATTTTTTACTCAATATTTGATATAGGCATTAGGGTCTAACTAAATATGAGTTCGTACCGGTAATAATTCTTCAATCCTTTAACATACTCTTCAGAGATATGAATATAAATAGTTCGATTAAAACTCATTTCCTATTTTGAGAGAAACTTACCAACTATACAGAGTTGTTGATTATATTAATAACATCAAACCTAACATAAAGTCCAGTTTTACCTTTCTCGTTTGTTATTTGTTGTTTTTATAATACTCTTGACTTTCTTTATCGCTTTTTTTGTCAATTACATAGTAGATATTACTAGGTGTTGGCTACTATGTTTGTTTATTCTTAAAATCGGATAATAATTAAATTTATAAGTGGTTTTAAGAATATGTAATTTCACTTAATATAATATGAGAAATATAAAAACTGATATAAGAAATTAACTGTAAAATAAAGCAAACCAATGTAATACGCAGCTTTGGCCCTCGAGCTAGATCGCCCTCGAACCAACTAAGTTCGTTATCAAGAAGTATGAACTGAAAAGCAGAGTAAAAATGTTTAAGAGAGAAAATGTTATATATTGCTTTGTTATGCGTGAATATGATGATTACAAAATGATTAGAACCCTCCTTTATATAATAGGGGAATTCTACTTATGGAACAATTCAAAATACAGAAGGAAATCCCATGATTGGCTAAATAACCGATCTTGATTTCCGCCACGATCCTTGCCCGATCACGGATATCTCGGCTTTCCGTTATTCGACTCAACGGGCTTTCTTCGGTCTCGATCGATGCCTATCTGTTTCGGTCTCGACCTCGCTGGTCTCGATCTCAATTGGTCCTCGAATTACGAGCTTGGTAATGTATCTTTATGTTACAATCTGATATGACATGGTACCGAACATTGGCCTGCCATCCTGGTTTCGATTAACCCGATTTTGACCGTATACAATGTTCAATCTGCTGATGCACAACAATGAATACTTAAATTTATTTAAAACACATACTGAATATAAGAGTCTTTATTTTTTTTCCTACATTTCTAACGTTAAATTTGTAACCACTAGGACTATTAGCATGTTTGACCAAGTATTTTTTTGGGCCAAATATGTCAAAAGTAATTTTTTCCATAAAATATGGTGTTTGGACAAGCGTTTAGAAAGTAAAAAAATACTTATGAGTAAAAGCGGAATCAGTTTTTGAGAAGCAGGAAAAAATAGCTTATCTTTAAAAACACTTTTCTAAGAAAATTTTGAGAAAAATATACTTAAAAATAATTTTTATAAACTTAACTAGACAATAATTATTGCTCAAAATTTTTAAATTAATTAGCTAAATATAAATTAATTATTCTCAAAAATATATTTTTGAAAAGTACTTTTAAAAAAATATTTTTCAAAGATTTTAAAATCCTCGCCAAACAGACTATATGTTTAATTGTCATTCCATAAATAGTTGACTCAAATGTTGTCTTTTTCGGAAACCACGCATTTATTTGTCTTACTGTTTCTACAACATTGGAAATATGCGCCACAATAGTTGCTTAATAGTAATTACAATTAGTTCAGTATTCCCTCCCATTCATTTTAAAGTAATTTTTTTATCTTTATTTTTGTATGTTATAATATTTGAGTTTTTCATATATCAAGAAGTAATTAACTTCTGTTTTCTAAAATTACTCTTATAATAAAGAGCCTGAAAGCAGTTTGTTATATTTTCAATGAGCAAATTAAGAATTGTTTTACTAAAAATGTTTTAATCTTTTTCTTAACACGAATTAATAAGTAAAATAGCAGGTAAATCCTAACCAAAGATAATTAACTCTAGATCGAGGAATATTTGGACTAAGCAAATCGAAAATAATGAAGTTTGCGAAGTTGTCAAGATTATAGAAGACGTCCGGTTAAAAATAATGGACTTACATTCTCAACTTATCACTAATACAAAATCACTCTATTATATGAGATAAAGAAGAGCGAGAAGATATCACGTTAACAGCTACTAATTGCATTCTTATTATTTTCATGGTGAAGGTTACAAAGGAGTTTAACAAAGTTATGGACCTTTCCTTGAATCCCTCTTGGATTTCACTTAGAGGGTTCTAGGAGAAGAAGAGAGATTTGAAGAAAAAGCTCCCCTATCATTATCTTAACCTGTATATATACTAGGTGTTATCCCTTACCCAACGGTCCTTGACCGGTGTACTGTAACCCACTGTTGGCGCTTCAGGTCGACTTCCCTAAGCGCCATGGTAGGTGCTACGACGTACAGACCTTCTGATGATTCGACTTCGGTCGTAGTCGTGACGCTTGTCGTTACGGTGTTCTTGTCATTCCTTTTTTGAGGTCATTCTCACGTGGTCAGATTTCGATCCATAAAGTTAGTCCCTCCGCCTATTGGGGTCACCTTTGGCCGAGCACAATGGGCGGACCTCGTTAATTCAAACACTGAGAAATCTAAGCATTTTGGCCGATGGGCGAGCACTTCTCAATGGGGCGACGAGGTGACATTTCGAAAGTGCAGTTGAAATGACATTAAATTCGTCAGCTGTCATTATGGCACACGTTCGTTGTGTGTCACATCGTTTCCCGCGCCTCTCCCGTTACTTTTGGAAAAAGGCGATGCTTCGTTTCTCAAACTGGCATATTTATGTGTCTATAAATAGGAGTTTCTCATTTGAGTGAAGCATTTATCAAATCGTTTTCAAGAAGATCTTAAAAGCATTTGCTCTTCCCTCCCAATTCACATTTCTTTTTTCGTCGGCAATCCCTGTGGTTGTTACCCTTCTTTTCTCTATATCCACGATCTATGTAATCATTCGAAGCGATGGTCGATACTTCCTCTAACCCTGATCAAGTCCCTGAGGCTCCCGTGCCGGAGAATGTAGTGCTTTCCCTCGAAGAGGGAGCAAGTTTGGCAGAAGACGAGGGTTTTCCGACGGTAGATGAGGTGGTGCCCCGCCTGGGGAAGCCAAGGGCAGTCTTTAGCAACGCCTCCGAAGATGACCCTGAATTCGTGCTTTTTACGATGGATGTTGCGGCGCTCGCGGCCTTCAAATATTAATGGAGAATCCCTGAGCATATCGAACTCGTCCCGGCGGGAGGCGATATAGTTCACTTACACCGCCCAGGGTATTACGCAATTGGGTACACACTCCTCTTTCCCTCACTGACAGCGGACTTCTGTCGCTTCTACGAGGTGTACCTGGCCCAGCTCACCCCGTACATATACAAACTTTTCTTGATGTTCAACAAGTATGCGGAGTTGGTCGACCGTGGGGTTTCTCTTCGACACTTGCTACATCTCTTCGTCCCCGGCTTTCACAGGGGCACCATGTTGCATCTTCGTCACCGAGTTACTAAGAGTCTGGTGATCGAAATGGACGACAAAACCAACTTCCACTTCTGGGAGAGTTTCTTCTACGTTCGCACGGAGCACATGATGTCTAACCCCATCGGGTTCCCTGAGACGTGGAATTTCGCCAGTAGGTCTTCTTTTCCTTTCTTACAGTGTTTGTCGGTTGTTTTCCTTTAGTGAACTCGTTGTTCATTTTCGTTGTTGCATCCGAGAGACTACCCCCTACGTAAGTTGCTGATATTCGTGAGTGGGTGAGCTCGTTTCTGCCTCACATATTGGAAATTCGCGCATGGGCGCCCTTCCATGAGAGGTTTGGGCGCAAACCTTCTGTCAGTAAGTTGCCTCGTCTTGATCTTGGTTACTTTTCCCTTTGTGTTTTTTCTTTGCCTTATCTTTCCTTTGCCGTGTTTCTTGTTGGCATGTCGGAGAGGAACAAGAAGGGCGAGGGCTCCCTCCCTTGCTTTCCGTCGGCCAGCTTCTGCGGCCAAGCCCGCACTAGCGGCAGTTGTGGACGAGGGCGCCCAGAATATGGTCGTACCGCAGATCGCGTCGGACACCCCGGTCCCCGCGATTCATTCGGTGGATAACCTTTCTCACAATGATGGCGAGGAGGAACCATCGAAGAGGCGGAGGGTGACGTCGGAGGGGATGCCTTTGACCGAAGCCCCCTCGAGGGTTGATCCTGCTGCAGTGGCATCTGAGGCTAGAGACGACGCCAACCCGGGAGTGGGGTTGATACCTTTTTCCTGCGTGGAAGATGTGAACAACTTATTTTTTACCATACCCAAATTCTATGCTATTTTTGGTGTAAATATTTTTTTTAGTTCTAACATTGATAGTTTAAATTTTTATCTTACTCTTCATAGGTTTTATTAAGAAAATTAAAAATTACAACAATATTCACAATCTTAGAATATAAGATTTGTTCATATGTTTATATATATATATATGTATGTTTATAAACTTGGTTTCTTCTAATTTAAATGTAAGTTATAATAGTATTTTTCTTAGTATAATTTAAACTATAGTGTAAATATTGAGTTTTCTTATTTATATAATTTTCTTTAAATCTAAAAGTAATATATATATAATAATAATAACACCCAACTTCCCCACTTTCCCACTTCACCAACCTCATTACCCACTCCCTCACATATTCCCCCACGTATCTATCCTATGTTGCCATTTTCCCTCATATCCCCTACTAACTTATCCATGATCTTTCCCCCACTTCACAAAAAAAAAAAAAAAAAA